>VYXC01013399.1:1298-145101 GCA_013397175.1 Platysteira castanea | reverse complement strand
TGCAGCACAAACATCCCCACATGAGAGAGAAACACCATTCACTAAAAGGGAGAGAGGAGTGGGGCAGGAGAGGGGGAGAGAAAAGCAGCACAAAAAAGCATTCACTGGAAAGAGTTAAAAATAATAGAAACAAAACGAAAACAAAAAAAAATACTCTAAACAAAAAATAAAATAGAATAAAATAAAAAATATATATCTGTATAGCCCTCCCTGATGTCCCTGGTCGGCCCTGAAGGGGGGATGAGGGGGGACTCTGGCTGTGGGGGCCGAGCTGTGCTTTTGGATACGGACCTGGAGAGTGAGCAGTGACCGGGAGCAGGGAGTTGTTAAACCAGGAGGGAGGGAAAAAATGGGAAAAACCCACTGGCTCCAGCTGGTGAGGGCTTTGGCCTGAATTGGTGTGGGAATTCAAAAAATCTGACATAACCCCCCCGAAACCCTGGGAAGGGAGCAGGAGCAGGATGCCCCTACTGCAGCCTTCCCCCCAAACAGCCAGGCGGGGAAATGGGACAAGATCTGCTTGTTGCTGCTGTTGTTTTCCTTTTTAGCTGTGACATGTGGCCGGGGGCAGTTTTCAATTTTTCCCCTCCTTCTTTAAAAAAAAACCCCAACCAAACAAAAAAAACCCAAAAAACCTTTTTGTTTCTGAAGACGGCAGTGGGGCCTGGGGCAGGTGGGGGCAGCCTGGCCTTGCCCATGCTGGGAAAAAAAAATTAACCAAAATAATAATAATAATTTTTAAAAGCCAACCCACAAAAATGAATTATAATAATCACGATTAGAAATTGTGAAAATAGCAGCCCATGGTCAGATAACTGCTGGGAGGCGAAGCCCCTGCCCAGGGTGACCCCGGGCGCTGCCCCTTCCCCCTCTCCCTGCCTGGTACCGGGGGGAACTGCTGGGATGGTGGGGCCGGGCAGAGCCGCCCTGGCCCCCGGGGTGTCCCCAAGTTGGGACACCGGGGGCTGGAGTGAGGAGCCTGGTGGGGGAAGGGGGTTCAAAAAAGCAAACTAAAAAGGTGGGCGTGGATTTTTTTTATATATATATACGTATATATATAATTTTTCCTTATGCCTTTTTATTTACCAACTCGCATGATTATGATGACAATTTTTTTCTCTCCTTCAATCTGTTTTTTTCGTTTCTTTCTTTTCTTTTTTTTTTTTTTTCCCCGCGCGTGTGTGTGTCTGTGTGTNCTGGGGCAGGTGGGGGCAGCCTGGCCTTGCCCATGCTGGGAAAAAAAAATTAACCAAAATAATAATAATAATTTTTAAAAGCCAACCCACAAAAATGAATTATAATAATCACGATTAGAAATTGTGAAAATAGCAGCCCATGGTCAGATAACTGCTGGGAGGAGAAGCCCCTGCCCAGGGTGACCCCGGGCGCTGCCCCTTCCCCCTCTCCCTGCCTGGTACCGGGGGGAACTGCTGGGATGGTGGGGCCGGGCAGAGCCGCCCTGGCCCCCGGGGTGTCCCCAAGTTGGGACACCGGGGGCTGGAGTGAGGAGCCTGGTGGGGGAAGGGGGTTCAAAAAAGCAAACTAAAAAGGTGGGCGNGGGGTTTTTTTTTGTTATTTTTATGTTTCTTTTCTCTCCTGGCGCCGGGATCGCCACCCAAGCAGTCGCTGTGGGCCGGGGGGGTTCAGTACAAGCCGCAGCCCCGCAGGTTGTTGGCAATGATGATGTCGGTGACGGCGTCAAAAACCACCTGGATGTTGTTCGTGTCTGTGGCACACGTCATGTGGCAGTAAATCTCCTTGTTGGGGGAGCGGTTTTTGCTCTCGAATTGTGCTTGGATGTAGGCGGCCGCGTCCTCGTAGGTGTTGGGACCTGCGGGCACAGGCGGGGCAGAGCGGGGGTGTCAGAAATGAGGGCCGCCACCACCCCCACACCCGGCCCCACGCTGCCAAGGGCTTTAATTATAACAGAATTATAGAGGCTTTAATTACAACAGGAACAGGAAAACCCATTTATTTTAACCACCCCCTTCACCCCTCAGCAAGGTCCATTTAGGCTTTTTCCCTCCCATCTCCCTCCTTTCCAGCCCCACTACCCTTTTGCTCCCCCTCTGCCCCATTTTCCCCCAAAACACGTCACACCTGGGCCCTGTCGAGGGCTGCTCCTTCCCCAGGTGTTGCTGCTTTGCCGGCTGCGCCCTGTCCCGTTTTCCCCTCGGAAGGGCGGGGGTCGCAGCTGCTCCCGGCCGGGCCGAGCCCGAGGGGCAGCCCCGGCAGCGCCCAGAGCCTGCCCGGGGGCAAGGAGGGCCAGGAGAGTTGGTGGCCACCCCAGCGCTCCCATGGGTGCTGGCTGTACCCCCTCGGTGGGGCTGAGCCCCCCTGCGCCCCACCTGGGTTGGGCGGGGGTCTCAGCCTGGGCGCTGCAGTGGGCGAGGGGTGGTGGTGGTGGCCCAGGAGCCGTGTGGGGACACACGTGTTGCCTGCTGTGCTCGGTGATGGGGAGGTTTGCTTTGGGAAGGTGGGCTGGAGAGGCGCCAGATGTTTGAGCCGAAAAATGTGCATTATTGCATTAAGCTGCTTAGGGCAGTGAGAGAGGCTGCGCTGGCCCCTCGTGGGAAGCCACAAAGCTGAGTTACGCCCCTGAAATCGCCTTTGCAAGAGCTGCTATTATCTGGAGATTTATTTTCCTTTTCCAGCTCGCTGGTTCTCCTCCTCCCTGATGCAGTGGGTGGCCGAAGGAGAGGGAAGGTGGGCTGGTGCCACCGAGCTGTGCTTCTGCATGGGGTAGCCTGGCTGTGCCATACAGCTGCATGTGGGGTAGTCTGGTTTATTCTACCAGGTAGCTTTGAGAAAAGTGCTGGTCCTTCACGATGGAGAAGCCTAAATGCCTCTGGTGGAAATGGTGGTGCACTTATGCCATAGAGGAATGGGTGCCATCTTGCTGGGAGACTCCCTTGTCCCCAGGGTTTGGCATCAAGGATGGGTGGAATAGTTCAGAGACATCTCAGTATCTGTAGGGGATATGCTGGAGTCTGAATTTAAACTGACTTTTTTCTTTCCCTTAGAGAATTCCAAAACATCTATCCTTGCCCATCTTCTTGATTATTTATCCTTTTCCCCAGGCCATGTTTCACTACAAAATGGATGATTCTCTTGTGGTTCCACAGATTCCTGCTGTAAAGGGGCTTCTTCCTCCCCCAGCCATACCCAGCGTGAAGGAGCTTCTGGGACAATGTAGCCTGGAGGACCACGTGTCTTGGCTCCTCTTGCAGGAGCTTCTCAGGAACCACCCGCAAACAGGATTGCTCCAGTGGTGGCCACTCAGCTCCTGCCAAGGCTTCTTCTTTCCACAGCTCCCTGTGCCCAGGCTCATTTCAGCTCACCTCCGTTTGTCTGGACCCCCTCTCTGTCCCAGCAGCTGCTCGGGCACCTTTGCCACAAGAACTGCCCCACCCAGGACACAGCCCCAGCCCATGAGTGGGGTGCTGGAGCTGCACCACAGCTCGTGACGGCAGGCAGTGCTTTTGCCCCTGTCTAGAGGCACCCTGTCCCCTCTGCCCCCCGGCCCTGGTGGCGCAGGGTGGGCGTCACAGCGGCTGTGCTGTGCCGGCCCCAGCACCTACCTGTGTACTCAGGGAAGCAGATGGTCAGAGGTGACTTCTTGATCTTCTCAGCAAATAGGTCTTTCTTGTTGAGGAAGAGAATGATGGAGGTATCGATGAAGAATTTGTTGTTACAGATGGAGTCGAAGAGCATGAGAGATTCGTGCATGCGGTTCTGCAAAGGGGAGCACAGAGGGAGGAGAGGGGAGAGAGGAAGGCAAAGACAGAGTTAGAGCAGAGGAGAACATTTTTGTGAATTGAAATGGTTAGAAAGCAAAAAAAATCTCTATAATTAGACAGTGGTAAATGTGAGCTGGTTACAAAGGTGGAGGAAATGGGATATTGTCCTCCTCTTGGTCTGGAGGCCAGGGCAGGTGTGGGGCTGCAGCTGATTCACCCCACATCCCTGTGGGGCCACTCTGGCAGGGCAGACATTTGCAACCTCAAGGAAGAGCAAGAAAAAATCATTTGCTCCTCTCCTGCCTCACCAAAGGAGTAGGGAAGGGGCCCTGTCTCTCTTCAGGGACTGGGTGCCCCTGAAGCATCGTTTGGAGAGCCCAAATAAAGGGTGGACAGACAGCATCAGCCAGCAGCTCAGACCCAGGGCATGGGGACTGGAATGGAGGGGGCTTTGGCCATCCCAGGGTGGTCCTATGGACCTGCCTGGAAGGGTACTTGGCACTGAGTGGTGCCACTGTAGTGAGACCAGTGCCAAGGAATTGCCCAGAGGTTGGGGCAGGTCCCCTCCCTGGAAAAATCTTCAGCTCAGCTTTGAAAATACCAGCGGTGGCTGGGTTGCCCCTAAGAAATCCCATGGAGGTAACCAGTACAAGTGCCTCTGCCAGCCCACTTCCCAGCTCTCCTGAGTGTTCTGGGCTTGCAGACTGCTCCAGGGAGACTTTAAGTTTGGAAAAGCTTTGGTAGGAGCGTAGGGGTAAATTTCTAAAAGCTGTAGTTTTGTTGGAGTTTTTTTCCCTTTTACATGCGGACAAAACCCATAAAAAGCCATTTTTCCCCTGTGCTACTGAAGTTTTTAAGAAGTGGAGAGCAGACAGCATAGCAGGAGGAGGTGAGGTGAGGTTGTCCTGTGCCCCAGGGGCTGCCCCAGGGCCCCACAGAGCGGGGTGTTCCCATGCAGGTGCATGCACTCGCTGTCAGTGTGAAGGTGCCACTGGACAGGACAGATCTGGCTCTCCAGGAGCTCCCAAACATTTTCTCCATCATTAACTTGTTCTTAAAATCACCAGAAAGCCATTCCCTGCTAGTCCACTGACAGCTTTGGGGGGTGTTTCAGGAAGTCCCTGAGTGCCTTTCATTGTTTATACCCACCTTGTTTCTATTTGAACTTGCAAAGCTTCTGGTGCAAACCCCGGCCTTGGTGACGTCGCTGCCCCTCCCTGTAACCCCCTCTGAGGGCTGAGCCCCCCAGTTCTGGCTCAACTGCCTGAAGCTCACATGGAGACACAGCTGTTTACAAAAGCTTTGTGAAATCACATGGAAAGCTGTGCTCTGGGGGCTCAGCCAGCAGGAACCCTCCTGCAGCAAACATCCCCCACAACATCCCCCCACAGCCCCTTTTTTGGAGGTGCAGCAAAGGGGGCTCTGGACTCGCCGAAGATTCGCAAGAACACGTGTTTGCTAATGAAATGATGACCCAATTACACATTTTGGAGTTTTCCATGAATGTTTTATTAGTGAGTCATTTTATTAGCTCCACTTCAACGGTAGCTTTTGCATGCAAAATTTAGCAGCTGTCTGATTTCATCTTGAAAGGCTTTGCGATTGCACTGTCGGTTCCTTGACAAAGAGTAGCTGGGGATGCCAGGCAGGCTCTTTCCAAAGCCTTGGGACTTCAATTTGATCCTTATCTTGAAATTTAAAAAAAAGGCCTTATTCATAGGGAAACCAGAAACTGCCACAAAAGGATGTGGTTCTTCTTGACTTGTGGTGGTTGCAAAATTGCTGGGTCTTGAGATTTTCATGGAGAATATCTGGATGGGCTTCTCCTTGTTCATCTCTGGTGTTGTCCTACATATGGATTATATTTAAATAAAGAAGTGATGCTGTTGGTGGAAGGGCAGCTGAAATAAAGCTTCTGCCTGGGGAAATGAGAATCCCCATTCAGCCAAAATAATCCCGATGACTTCTGGGTCCTGGACACCTATGCAGAAGATCCGAGCAGGACAGTGTCCTGGAGGAAGTTTTAAAAATCCCCAATAGCAATGCACAAAGCAAAATCCTTTCCCTCTCAGCCATTTGCTGTTCTCAATGCTGGCCTGTAGTTCTGTTGGATTCACAGGATGGCCCATGAGAATTTGTGTTGTTTGAGGATGAGTCCAGCTGAAGCCACATCACTGGAAGTTGGTGAAATCAGTAAGAGCAGTGGTTCATTTTCCTTTGCTGAGGTTTATAGAAAATTTTCTCTTGGTTTCTTCAAGTTCCTTACTTCTATTTTATGCCCCAAATAGTGGAAGATCTTTAGTTTAAACATAAACTAACAGGCTGGCTCAAGCATTATTTTAAAGGGAGGGAGGGATGCTCCATGTTTTGTGCTACTGCAAGGAGGAGAACACACCATTTACTGAATTGAACCAGCAATGGGTCTTCTGACTCTCTGCTCATGCTAAGAGACAGTGGAAAAGCAAAGCTTGTGACTTGTAAAGGATTTGTAACTGAAGTGATGGAGGAAGCAGTGAGGCAGCAAGGATGCTCTGCCCTGCTGCTGCTTCTGGTGAGCAAAGGAAAAAAAATCCTGCCGAATACTTACATAAAATGAAATATCTTTTGGTTATATCCTTTTCAAATTCCTCATTTCCAGGTGGATGAGGCTATGACAGACAGCTGATGCTGTGTCTTGTGCAATGTGGAGCAGCCAGAGGGTTAAATAACAAGTTTGAGAAGCTGGACACGCTCAAGGGAGACACAATAAAACCACTCTCACACTAGAAAAGAGCTGGCACTTTATTAACATTTTGTAACTAATAAATACATTACCAACAGCCAATAAATTATTACAATAACTAACGCTCTATTAAACCAATGGACAGTCACTCTTCGTACAAAATTACAGTTAATACAGTTTGGGCCATCAAACATGCAGGAGAAATGATTCAGCGGGAAACCAGCAAAAGGAAAACGGTGACGGCCTCCGGTGATCCTTTGGGAAATGTGGTGGGGAGCGGGGAGCCCAGAGGCAGGGTGATGGTCACTCTTCCCTTGTCGAGATGAAGTGGGAAAAAGGAGGTGGGGGAATAGGGCTGAGGAGCACAAATTAGGGCCTGGGCTATTTAACAGGGCAATAGCTGGTGTTCAAACAACCCTATTTGCTTGCCCAGCACCACCAGGTTGGTCCAGCACTGGAAAAGCTGGTGAGACTTAGGCACTGCTGAAAATGGTGTTTTACCTGCCATCATCTCTTGTCCCCACCTGGAGCAGGGGCTTTAGCTCTGGAGCTGCTTGCCCACACTACAGTCAGGCCTGGGTCTTGTTGTTAATTTCCAAGACACTGGGTGGATGGGTGGAAGGCCTGGGGCAGTGAGCATCTGGCTCCCAGCCTCTCTATCTCTTCTGGTCTCTCCTCCCTGTGCATACTGCACCCAGTGTCCATGAGCAGAGCCCTCTTGGGGAGATGGGGCTGTTTCTTCAATCTAGCTCCCTTTCCCTCTGCCTGCAGGGTGCCAGCTGGAGGCTTTGGTCCTCCTCTCACTACGGCATTGGTGTTTAAGGGTTGCACTTGCTTGTGTTTGCACACAAATAAAGATCTCAGGCTGCTGGTTGGGCTATGAGAGGTCCTGTGCAAAGTCCCTTCCCATAGCCACATTCTCAGTATAACTATATAGGTCACGTACCTATATCTGTCAGCATCAATTCCCTCATGTCAGTGCTGGAGCTCAGAAATGACACAATACCCTCAAGTCTCAGGGAGCCTTGGGGTGTGTTTGCCTGCTCTTTCCTGCAGGGAGGTAGAGGCAAGACCGTGGTCTGCAATTTTGTGCCACTTGGACCACGTCTCTGCTTTCTCATGTGTGCACTGGGGATGCAAGTGAGTGATGGGTCTGGGTGCTCAGGGTGATGCTCAGTAGCACCATCTCTACTGACCTTGACGTGTCCAGTGTCAGATCAGTAATGAGTGTTTTAGTCTCCTTGGAAATGGTTGTGGAGTTTTTGGTGGTAAGCCTGAAGACAAACCTGGCCCATGGAGACACCCAAGCACACCAGCACTAAGCTTCTCTAATTGACTTGACAGACGGTCAGCCTTCTGCCCAGGAACTCAGCAACTCTCCCTGGCTCCAGGAGACTTTGTGACCACAAAAAGCTTGGGACATGTCACACAAACTAACAGTGCAGAGTTGGTCCCTTTCCCAGCACTGACTGCAAAATCCCCCAGGGGCAATATCTGCCTTGTTGAGCTGCACAGTGAAGCTGGGCACATGGGGACCTTCTGGCAAAAGGACATCTTCTATGTCACATCCTGACCTCTTGGAGATTGCACTCCTGGAACGGAGAACAAGGTCTGTTCCCTTGCAGGCAAGCACTGGGCTCATGCCATGATAGATTAAACCCACCAGATACATTTTAAAATACATTAAAGACTGCCCTCATTAATACTTTTAGTGTCCTGTAAAACAAAATCACATCAATAGAGGAGGCATGGCAGGCTCATGAGGATGCTCTCCCCTCTATGGAGGGACAACGCTGGCTGGCCATCCAGGAAAGCTGGCTGAAGGCAGGAAGCTAATTCCGGTACAAAACTCCTGAGAGAGATGTAGTTGGAAGTGTTTCTGGGCAGGCAGTGGGAATGTGACCATCCAGGCCCGGCAGGAGGGCGGGGGCAGCAGGGACGCTCTGCGCTCGCAGACGGCAGGGCCAGATGGCCGCGCCGAGCATTCCCGCTGTCCTGCCGCTCCGCTGGGCTCCTCCGGCCCCCTGTGACAACCAGAGTGTGTGCGAGTTCTGTATGCAAGATTAAAAACTGCCCGTGGCAGTCTGGGGCTGTATTTTAGTGTGTGCTTTCCCAGTGCGTGGTTATTGCTCGTTCTCCCAACCAGCCCAGCTACTGCATCCTCCTAAGGAGCTCTGCAGCTCAGCCCTGCAGCTCTGCAAGACTTTCCTTGTATGGGTTTCTCTATTTCATTGAAATTATTGTTTAAATAAAGAAGCTATTTGCATTTTTGTGGTCTCATGGCTCTGTACCCGACCCTCTCATTCACTATGGAGCAAGCCAAGGGGGAGCTTCCTTCTTTCTTTTTGCTGCTGTCTGAACCTCATCATGAGCTGCTAATGCCACTTTCAATGCTGACACTCCTCGGATGCTTCTGCTGCTGGAACAGTGACCTGAGTCATTAAAAACCTTCTGCATCCCCAAAAGAGCTTTTTATTTTTTGCAAATTCCCACATTAGCTTTGAAGGGCAGCAGGGTTTATACATAGCTGTTTCAATTTTGTGCTTTTAAAATCTATCCTCCATGCCCTGGTATGATTTCTGATGCAGCTGTACCAGTTGCAACATCCCTGCTGTGTGGTGACTGCAAATGAAACACAGCTCTGGGTCTCCAAGGGTCTGAATTCAGAGCATGGCAATTGCAAAGCACAAGGGGCTGTTAAGAAAAGGCTTTTGAAAGCAGGCCATGTATTTCAAGGTACTTTTTAGGCAACTGCTGCAAGAATTGCTGGTGTTTAGAAAAAGCACGGGGCAAAAGATTGCCTGCGGAAGGCACATCTGTCAGGAAAGGCTTTGGAGGATGCAGAAGCCAGCAGTGAGTAATGATTTGGCAGGCGTTCTGGAGACAAAATCTATACGCGGCCATCAAGCGGGAGAAATAGTAGTGTTTAACACTGGAAGTATTTCATCTTCCAAAGGCTGTTTCCAGCATTTGTCAGTGAATCCTCATGACACTAGTGTGAGGGAGGGAATGTCAGCAGCAGCAGCTGAGATGAAGCTTTAGACACACAATATGCCAAAGAAAATGAAAGAAGAGGCTCTGTGTGGCAACATTTCCTCTGCTTTTTCTCCCTTTCTGTGCTCTGGGGGCTCAGCTGTTGGTTATCACCAGTGTGCCGGGAACCTGCTGGAGCTCCAGAGGAGGTTTGGACCTCCCAGCTGGCAAAGCTGGGAATGGGTTACCTGAATCCAGCCTGGACAGTGGTAAAAGTGCACTGAGCCAGCACTGGCCACTTGACTGCATTTGGCAGAGTTTGGAGTTGAGTTAATTTGAATTGTCTTTACCAAAATATTCTTGTGTGCTTTACGCTGGAGCTCACAAAGCCTTGGCGTGGTGCTGCCTTCCCTGGGAGCAGCTTCTGTTACTTATTTGCTTGGATAAAACATCATTCACAGCAAGGGGTGGGAACAGAAAATCTCCAAAACTCCAGTGCTTCTGATCAAATTCTTCTTACAGAGCTTAGTAAAAGACCTGCATCCCTGCCAGTGCCAGCCATCAGCACTCTGGGTCCAGTGGTAACACACTTTATGTACTGAACATAACCAACATGTGGTTTTTCTGTCCTGGGTTTGACACAACACCCATGTGGATGCTGGGTGTTACTGCTGGGGCTCAGACAAGATGTGTGGGTGGGCTGTGGCATGAGGAGTAGAGAGGAGCTCCTGGTTTTGCTGGCCAGCTCTTTGCAGGAGCTGATGTCATGGGAGGCATTTTAAGGCTGAGATGGTGAAGAGAAAGGTGGGTACTGGCTTGTGCCAGAGCAGGGGAGGCAAGGAGCTGTGTTATTGCTGTTAGTGCCCAGCAGAGCAGCAGCAGGTCCTTGCTGTACAACAGTAAATGCATCGTTTAATGCCGTTTAGGGGTTACTGACAGTTACAGCCATGCTGGGCTGTGAGCTGGTCGGATGGGTGACAGACACCTCGTTTGCCTCTGCAGGCCTTCCCTGCTTGCCCCAGGGTACTCCTGCTCACATCCCTGGCTGGGGATTTGTCACAGACATCCCACAAACACTGTCCTGGCAGAGCACAGCCTCTGATGGGGACTCTCCTCTGGCTCCCTAGTGCCCTTCTCTTCCCATCCTCCCTGCTGTCTCAGTCTGCCTCATCTCCCTCCTGCAACTTCTCTCCCAAACCATTCCCTAAACCTCTCCCATTGCTGTCTCCCTCCTGTGCCGCCATACACGTTCCTGTCACTGCCTCCTGCACACTGATGCTCACCTGGCACCTCCCCTTGGGCTGTGCTGCTCTGGGCTGCTCTCCTAAATGGGCACAGTGAGAGAAGACATATTGTCTTTCTCCAACACAGCCCTGGAGAGACCTCCTGAGACCTGGAAGTCACTCCTAGATCAGGCTCCCAAGAAAGGACCGATGAACTTGTGGCCAGCCTGGAAAGATTCGTGTTTTCCAAGATAATGGACTTATAAGAGAGGCAGAGAAGAGGCAGGGATCACCATTGCCTACCTGCCCCCAGATGAGGTGGGCCCTGGTTGGGACCTCAGAGGTGGTTGTCTCACCCAGGCAAAAAACAAGCTTTTGGGGTGGACTTCTAAGAGTCCCTCCATGTCCACAGAGGCGACACCCCCCCTCACATTCCCTTCTGCCTTCGACCCAGCAGCATCCAGAGTTCTTGGTGATGGCAAATGGGTGGCCACATGTACCTCAGCCTACCTGCATTTGTCCTTATCTCTGAGCCCCCAGTTTTGCTGTGCCAGGTGCTACCCTTGCCCTTCCCACTCCTCTCCCCTGCCCTTCCCTCCTCCTTTCCTTGCACTTTTCCTTCCTACTCCATCACTTGACTCAAATCAGCTCCCTGAGCTCTCCTTTGCCAGTGTTAGCCATCCATCTTGCTTCAGATACTGGTAAAGAGATGCCCTGACTGGAGACATGAGCCCTGGAGGTGTCTCTCTGGGGTGCTCAGGCAGGAGGTGACACAGGAAAGCCACCAGCTTCTGCTCAGCCAAGGAGGCTCAGAGCACAAGGCTGGGCTTCTCAGGGGTTTAGAGGCCCAAGGGGCAATGAAGAGCTATGAGGCTCTTGCACACTTTGCTGCCACCAAAGCACGAGGAGGTTTCCCAAAGCACCTCTCCCCATCTCAGGCACTTGAAGGTCAGATTCTGCCTACAAGAAGCCAGGGCTAAATATTTCTCATTCACCCCAGCATTTCAGGGCTGAAGCTTGAAAGGGATGCTGCGTGTTTGCAGGAGCATCACCTCTGCTGAAATCACTAAGGGTGGGAGGTGCTGTGGGAAAGGTCCCCAGGCTGGATTCCTTGTCAGGATGCCACCGAGGGTGAGGTCCCCACCAGGACACCATTCCCGGTGCATCTTCACTGCCTATGCTCCAGGAGTCCCAGCCCAGCGGTTCCATGGCCTCCATGGAAGTGCCTCAGAAATGGGTTACAGCAACCACTAGATAAATTTTATCATTAATTCTGAAAAACTTGAGGTAAAACTGCTACCAGTAATGAATGCTTTTAGACAAGGCTTAGTAGGCTTTGTTACTGTGTCCCTGTTACTTAGACATCAGCAGAACTTGATATGGCTGTTTTACTTGTTCAAATAGCTGTCTGGAAAAAAGGAGAATGTACAAATCCAAGCTATGGTGGCTGCATTCAACACCAAATCCTCCAGCTTTAGGGTCAGAACTGGAGCTGTAAGGTATCCTCAAAATGATCAGGTTGTATCTAGCACTTCCCGAAGAAACAGTGTTTAAAAAAAAAAGGCAGATAACCACGAGAATGAACAATATCCCTTAATTTTCAAGGCAAAAAAAAGTTTTGGTTCCAAACTACACTGCTTCTGACCACTATGTTAAGGCTTTGATTTTTTTTCCTCTCTTTAAAACTGAAGTATTTTTGTCTTTTGGCAGTTGAAATGCACTTTGTGGGAAATGTGTTAGCTCCCTGCACAACACTGTGAATTGGAAGGGAGGAGTAGAACGGGGCAGCAAGGGAATGAACCAAAAATGAACCAAAGTAAAATAAAATGGGTCTGAGGAAAGCAGAACTTGCTGCAGAGTTTTCTGGGACAGGAGGAGGGATTTACGTATTTCTTCCTCATCAGCTTCTGAGGAGGAAAACACAAGGAAAGGGAGGACCTGTCCGCAGGACTGGAGGACACTCCGGGCGGGTGCCAGGAGCAGAGGGAGGAGGGTGCTTTAGTAGAGTCCACATCCCCGCAGGTTGTTGGCGATGATGACATCCGTGACAGCGTCGAAGACGAACTGGATGTTGTTGGTGTCGGTGGCGCAGGTGATGTGAGTGTAGATCTCCTTGTTGGCGGACTTGTTCTTGCTCTCGTACTGAGTCTGGATGTACGCCACCGCCTCTGTGAAAGCGTTGGGACCTGCAAGAGAGCCGAGAGGAAAGGAAAAAGAGTGGGTTAAAGCAACCCCATGACTTGAAATCTGCAGGGTGCCTGCAAACATCCCGTTGTGGGGATGTGGGGAGCTCGTGTGGGGCTGCTGCAGTGCGGGAGCCCCCTCTCCATCTCAGGGATGGGCACTGTTACCAGCCAGGATTGCTGCCGGGCAGGAGATGCTCCCTGACTGTCAGCTCAGCTGTATTTTTATTCTGAGTTGCTGTTTATAGTCTATAGAGATGAAATGGATGAGGGAGCTGAGTGTTAAACAGGCTATGATGGAAGAAATTCCACATCATGGTGACAAAAAAGAGAGGAAACCTGACAGGAATGCAGTAAATGCTTGACCTAGGGAAAAGGCTTAGGTTTTTTCCTTTTTTAGATTTTTTTTTGATTAAGGCTTCAGTTTTTGATAGAAAAGAAGAGTTAACCAGAATCGAGGGCAGTATTGGTAGCTGTGCCCTCCTTTCCTTTAATCATTAAGAGAAAGGGACGTGTAAAGATCCAGCCTCTGTTACAGGGCAAAGTGGGTTTTTCTCAAAAAAAACCCCAAAACCAAACCCAACAAAAAGGCTGATACAGAACGTCCCTTTTTTTAGGAATTAGGACTGCAGTACTCTGTGCTAGAGCCATGGCTAAAATCACACTGTGAAGAGTTTCTTGTTTTGATATATAGAGGTGTCTGTGCCAAACCTCATTAACCCTCAAATTTTGTGTCAAAAAAAGCTTAGAAGGAATCATGCAAATGAGTAGATCCTTTCTCCTCTGGCCATCTCTGACCCTGCTCACACACACGGTTCCACTTGGGCACCTGCTTAAGGTTGACGAAGGCTCTGGCTGGCCTAGAGTCCACCTCCCAGCACTGCCAGGCACTGCCTGACCCCCAAAAGGCTCCACAACAGTAACACTGCTACTGCTTTTGGGTCCCTTTCCCTCCATGATGCTTTACTGATGGGAAATGCTGTTATTTGCTAGAGAGAAGCTTAGTGGGGCTGGAGATGTGCTGTGGTGGAAGGCAGCTGCTCTGGGAAATCCCACTTGCACACACATGCAGTGCTAGTTGAAGATACAAGTTCATAAAGACCACAGGACTTGAGAATATGCTTGAAGTAAGAGAACCAAAGTTTTTCCTGTGAGCAGATTCTTGCATGAAGAGCTGTGTAAAGAAGCTGTGAACAGTTCCACATGCTGAGCACAACCAGAAGGGTATTTTATGAACAGGAAGTTGGTTGTTCAAAGACGTGAGGATTTAGATGCTTGATTCTGTCTAGGAGAGCAGGGAATCACTAATGCCAGCTTGGTTTAAAACAAGCCGTGGATTCTGCTGCTGCTTTACTAAGTATTGTGGATTAGTTGAAAGCATGAGTGAATTAAGGGGATGGAAACAGCTAGTGCTCCAGCAAACAGCAGGCAAATTTGTGGATGCAGTCTTCTAATAATTCCCTGTCAGCAGAACTAATGGACATCAGAAATTTCATTTCATTAAAAGCATTTTGTGGAACCTACTTGTGATGTTGAAAGTCTGCTTGTTCAGTTTATAGGCTTTTATCAAATAATTCTTTTTAACTCCAGGGCAACATTCGAATAATGTTGCTTTTTCATGAGGCCACGAGGGCTTCATCCTGTGAGCTGTGGCCAGCAAAGCAGGGGCAAGCAGGCTGAAGTGTGTGCTTGGGTATAAAGCCTGGGCTGAATGTTAGCACAGCTAACTTGTAACAGCACTGCTGAACACCTGGGGGTGAGATACTCCTTACCTCAGATCCCTGTTGGACCATTTAAAGGACTTTCAGTGCTCAGACTTCCTGCCCTCTCTGATGGCACAAGACAGACAGAAGATCTGTTGAGGGCCTCTGGCATTATGAGAACTCCCAGCTTCCAGAAAAGCATCTTGAAGGAATTTAGAGCACCTTTAGGGTCCCCTGAGACTTGGGGAAGATTGGTTTGGTTCACTTGCGGCTGAAGTGCTCCAGACAGACGCTTTGTTTTCCTCTGTTTAATCAGCCAAGAGCTTAGCTACATGTGTATGAGGGTCTGCCTCCTCCACTGAACTCTCTTGGGCTGGGATAGCTTGGGAAGGAATATCTAAAATGCCATTCCTTCTTGTTCTAGTCTCTCTGACATCAGGGATTCTGTAAAAATGTTATTTCAGAGTGAGGTTTCTGAGAGACAACAGTGAGGATCCACAAAACCAGGTGCACAAAATGTGATCAGAAGGGAGTGGGAGGTGAAGGTTTGCTTCACTTAGAAAAGGAAAGGGAAGAGGACATGACAGAAACCGTCCAGGATACAGAAGTACTGCTATAAAAAAGATGGTTTTGAGCTGCTCTACAAGGCATCCAAAAGCAGCAATCTAATCTGCAACCAGGAAAATTTGAGGCAGGCATTATTGTGAGCTTTCAGCTGTAAAGACTGAATTTTCCATGATTAGATCTTTTCAGATAAAAGTGTTGGGAATATGTTGGTTCTGTCTGGACCAAGCAGATGCGTAGATGGCTGAAATGTGTTGGTAGTGACAAACACCAAAATCTTCCCCGGAGAGGAAGCCTGCAGATGTTCTGAATTCAGCTGGAGTCATTCAGCTGCATGGCCACAGACCATTCAGCCCAAAGCAGCAATGAGGGATCACTTTTGTCTATTCACAGTGAAAAATCAAGTGCTCAGAGATAAGAAGCTCCGGTTAATAATTTGTTGGCCTGTCCAGAAATGTGACACTCTTGGTGCTCCTGGTTCACAACTGTGTCTCCTGACAAAGAGATTGGCTTCTCTGCCTGTTGGCTTGATTCATCTGGATGTCTCCGGTGAGTTTAAATAATTCATGACGATAAAAGTTTATTTTTGTGCCATCTCAGAATGGTAATGAGGGTTTGTGGAAGCTGGTGAGATGCGGAGGGAAGCAGCAGGGTGCAGCCGCAGCCTTTGCATGGGTGAAGTATTCCCATCATTAGCGGGTCAGACGCCAGGCAGGCAGCACGAGAGGGGGCTTCCTGCACACTGCCCATCCTACAGCTCCTGCTCTCACCTCCACAGATCACCAAGGCCTCCTTCTCCCCCGCCAAGCTCCGGGCATAGCTCACTGTGGCTCTCCTCTGCCTGCACTATGGGTTAGGAGGTGTGGGTAGACCCAAAAATGAAACACCTTGTTTTCTACCTGCATTTAACTGGAAGTGTTTCCATGTCCAGATACCTGATGTCGGCAAACCTGAGAGCAAAACTGGGGACTCCTCAACTAAAGTGATGAAAATTTATTTGAGCTGAAGCAGCCCAGCTGTGAGACCTACTGTCAGCACACTGGAGGGCTGATCATGGATTCATAGAATGGTTTGGGTTGGAAGGGATCTTTAAAGGTCATCTAATCTAACGCCCCTGGAATGATCAGGGACATCTTCAAACAGGTTAGGCTGCTCAGAGCCCCATCCAGCCTGGACATTAATGTTTCCAGGATCATGATGATTCTACAGCCCTGCAGTGCCTGAAAGTGGGGAAAGTGGCCAGGAATTGCAGAAGGATTCTTGTTCTGGCAATAAGGGAACATGGCCGAGTACGAAAGAGCAAAGCTGTACTGCAGCTGAGGACAGCCTAACAAACCCTGTGTGCTGGTCTTTTGGAGACCAGTCACCCATTTATAACAGTTACGCTCACTGCATCTTTCTGAGAGACCTGCAAGAAAGTTCATCATCCTGTGTGACACAGGGAACCAGGGCACATGTTTTTGAGGAGTGCACAGTGGCCCCACATCTGCAGGTGCTGGTTTGGCATCAAACCCACCAGTGAGGTGGAGATCAGACATCCTGCTCAGTGGTGGTGGCCAAAGGGCCAGCAAAGAACTTGGGTCAAGTCATCCTCCTGCTTTAAGTGGACCATGGTGGGGGTGATCCTTTGGCACTTACTGAAATAAAACCTGTAGTGAAGCCAATGGGAGCTCTAGCTCTGCGTCTTTAGCCTCGCTGCCTGCGACAGACTACAGCATCAGCCTGGCTGGGGAGTGCTCTGTGGTCCCTTTGCTAAGCACTCCTGTACAGCCACATTTCTCATTACCTGTGTACTCAGGAAAGCAGATACTCAGTGGAGATTTCTTAATTTTCTCCTCAAATATGTCCTTCTTGTTTAGAAACAGGATGATAGATGTATCTGTGAACCATTTGTTGTTGCAGATGCTGTCAAAAAGCTTCAGAGATTCATGCATGCGGTTCTGCAATAGAAAGGAAAGATCACATCAGGCCAAAGCCAGTAACCCAGGGATGTTCAACACGTAGGGAAATCTAAAACAACTAAATTAAGGAGGAAAGCAACAAAAAATAACATCTACAATATACATAATAAATTTATGTATACATACGGCTGAACATATACATACACGGATGCAATCCCTACAAGATTTGACATACAATTAGTAACTTAAGGGCATTTAACAATACGGAGCTGTTTTGATTTTGCATAACATTAATTTACAGGATCCCAGCTCATAGAAATCATCATGCACCATGCATGGATGGAGAATTATTTTTGCCCTTTGATCAGATTTTTGTGTCGGTGTAGCTCATGCAGATTTTCTGAAATGTTTTCAATAATTTTTCTAAAATGTTTTTTCCACTTTCTCAAATGTGTGTGGCACACAACTGGTTGGATACATTAACCAAGGACTGGTAGATCCTTGAATTAATCTAGAGTTGGAAGCAGACATCAAGGTGACATAATTTTGGAAATGACCTTGCCGTGACCTTTGCCTGGTTTTGTTATTTTGTTTAGTGTTGTCTCTTGTTGGGCTTTTGATTTTTAAATTTTTTTTTTTTAGTTCTCTTGGAAGATGGCTCAACAGAAAGTGTCTTGAGAGAGGAAAAAAGTGAAAAAGGAAGAGGAAATAGTATAAAAAGGAAAACATAACAAAGAACGCCTAAGAACCAGACTAGAAGTCAGGCAGCTACCACTGGTGTTAGCTCATGCCTCCAGAAGATTAGCTACTCGCCAGCAGAAGAGCCGTACATCCAAGTGTACGCACAGTGTGAAGTCAGCTTTTTGGTTATAGGTCATGCAAAAAAAGACACAGAAAAGGAGAGAGATAAGAGGAATGAAAAAACCAGACCAGTTAGAGAGTTGCAAAGTCCTCCACATGGGTTTATGGTGGTGGAAAGAGCTCACGGCAAAGTCAACCAAGTGTCATGTTCCCTGCTGCTTTCAACTCTCAATTCAGTTTTTCTTTTTTTTTTTCTCGGTTCAAGAGAAGCTTCATACCTGCCAAATTTGGTTGGTCTCTCAAATGCTCATTTTTTGGCCTTTGTTTGGCTAGATAAGGTCAGACGGCCGAGGAAAAGCTGTGGAGGTGCCGAGGCTGGCGACGTTTGGCGCCGAGGCCGACGCCGGAGTGCGCACGCCGGTCGCGTGGCCGTCTCTCAGCCGGGAGCCGGGTAGCGCAGAGAGCAGGCGCGGTGAGGACGAAGCACACCCAAGAGTCAGGGGGTTATCAAAGGCAAAGCATGGTACAGACCAGACCGGCTCCTCGGCTTTTCCCAGCTGGATCTCCTTGGGACAGCACTCCCCAAACCCGCCAGTGCACGTAAGAAACTGGTTACAGCCATCACCACAGAGACACTGGAGAGAACAGGGCTGCACGGGCTTGTTACTGGAGGGTTTTTTGGGGTGGGTGCAGCATGTCCTGTTGCCCCCAGCCCTGGATTTGGGAATGTGGAGTGGTACATGAGTCAGCCAGGGGCCTTCACCCTGCTCCCACTCCATTTTACACCTGTGCTGGCAGCACAGTTTAGCCCAGCACTTCACTGATTAACACATTCCTTTTCACTGACACACTTCAGTGTCTACTGAATGTTTTATATAGATAGAAGAGTCTCCGTGGATGAAAGAAACATCTGATCCAGCCCAGAGTGAAACAGGACGCGTGCGATTTGGTGTGCCCTGTCTTGAATGACCACACATTTCCTCACTGTTTGTATTGACACATGGGGACAATGCAATCACGTACAAACGTAAAAATGCATTTGCTCATTGGGTCTCAGTTGCAACACGTTGCTTATCTGGATCATCCTGTGCCTGTGGGGTGTTTTTTACTAACCCATTTGGTACTGGCTGGTGTGGGAGCCCCCGGAGCAATGCTTCTCTTTGCTACTTGTGGTACCAAAATTGTAACCACATAGAAACCTGGTGTACAAAGGTTTTGTACAGGAGGTCCTTAGATACCCAAAGCCTTTGGGAGGAGAAAATAAAGTGGAGGGTGGTCAGGGGAACAGAAAGCAAATACAATTAACAATTTTTTTAAGCAGGGCCCCTCACAGAACATTTAAAATGACATTTTTATCACCCTTGCTGATTTAAAATAAAAGCATGGAGAAGCACATGAATGCTGCTTGTGGGCTAAACCCACACCTCATCCACAGCAGCCATAAGCCACCTGGGCAGCCTTGTGCCACAGTGGCCACACTGCACAGCCCTGAAGGAGAGCAGAGGGGTGAAACTGCTCTTCATGGCATGGGGAGCACCACAGGCAACATGGGGTTTATCTAAGAAAGAGAAGCTGAGGACTTCTGAGCTGGGCTTCATGGTTAGGTGAAGCCAACTTTTCTACAGTTGTAAGACTATGTGAGTATCCTACAGAAGTCCTCCTACTTCCCTTCCACAGTTTGATCAATTTGCATTAATGCATGTTAGGAGATGAGACTGTTTTCCCAAGAAATAGCGGCTCTCAGTGTTCAGTCGTAACCAGAATATAGAATTACAGAATCATATGCACACAACACAAACCAATACATCCCTCTACAACATGAGGGTTACACTAAATGTCCTCTATTCCTTTCAGATTCCAGAAACAAGTTTCAAAGCTTCCTAAGGCTGTCTGACCTAGCTTTCTGATCTCTACATGTTGACTTTTCCTCCAGCTTTGCCAGTTAGACAAGTAAACATAATGAACTACTCTGCCCACTCATTCTTATTTACGTGGGAAATGTTTTGGTCTTAAAATCCACCTTTTCTTTCACTAAAGAGAAGATGACATTATTCAAAAGCCAGAAGATGACATTATTCGAAAGCCAGAAATTGCTTTCTGTGTGTGGCAAAGGTACAGAGCAATATTCTGGTGAGAAGGCACGGATGCTTCTCTTGTTATACCTGGATGCCATATGGGAAATGCTGTTGCATCCCAGGAAGGCTTCTGGGAGCCTACGCATGGACATAAGCTGTCCTGGTGCTGGCTAGCATCAGGAATCCTCACTATCTCCCTTTTCTTTCCCTTCCCAACTGTTACTAGTTCAATAGATGTTGGTAGGAGCCTTCCAAGAGCTCAGGCAGACCCAGGTGCAGAGGCGAGGATGAGGAAGCAGTGTCTGGGTACCATACGTAAAAGGACACACTGCTGCCAAAGGAGGGGTAAGAAGTTAAATCCCCCAAATCATCCCCCTCCTCCCAGTAAATCCACAGTGGCAGACCAGTTTAGTCCCTTAGAACTTGCCTGGGGCCCCTTTCAGGAGCACCTGTGCTGCTGGGATGGGGCAGATGTGCCTACTCTGCTAGGAGGCACTAAAGGTTACACTCCTCATACTTTTAGATGAATCTCACAAATAACTTCATCTGCTTTTGGACCTATCATGCTGCTTTTTCTCACTTTATGTTGGGTCTATCACTAAGGGAAGAGCTCTTCAGACATTAATTTCTTAATGTCACTTGCTATTTCAAAATTGGCATTTTAAATCCTTATGCTTGCAAATACTTTGTACCCCAACAAGAAAAGCAGCCCCACCAACCATATTACAGAGCAGTAACCACTCGCCTGTGCATATTCAACTTTTCCTGCACAGGACAAGAGACAGAAGTGCTCATAGCTGAGTTCAGGTATCATTGCACAACTGCGTTCCCGTCACTGATGTGAAGTGCAAACAGCTTTTCACTCAGCATGAGGAAGAAAGGATGCTGCGGTCAAGACTCTGTCCAGGCAGAAACACACTCATAAAAACAATCTTTTTTTCACCAGAGCATGGAAGGAGATCTGGTGATTTCTGCAACACACAGTTGAGTCAATATTTTCTGTTTTCCTTGGTGATTAAGTGCTTGCTGTCATGCAAACTATAAGGGCACTGATGGTTATCCTGTGCACAGCAACTCCATATTCCCCCTCCTGCTTATATTTCCTAAGATGCCCAAGTCACTTTGGTTGCTTTGTCACTCCTAAGACAATTTCTGAGCACTGCAATTCCATTTTCCTTGCCCAGTGACAGCAGAGAGAGCACGCTAACCAGGTCATGCAGTGCCGTATGAACCAACAGGCCAACACTAATGCACACCAAGGGTTACCAGCACAGAGCCTTCAACCCGTCCCATTCTCAGCAATGGGGACACAAACAGTACTTGCATGTCTTGGCTAGATACGGTTGACCTAAATATCTGTTTCAGAGGCAGCAATGTGCAGCATCAACACCTCCCTCTCTTGCCATGACTCCTTTGAATTTGCAAGGTAAAAAACAGAGGATAGTCTCAGTTCCCATGGCAGGTCCCATTCCATTGCTGTTTTATAAAAAATTCCATTAGGAATTTTATTTAGAAGGAACAATGATAATCTACCTTTGTGAATCATCTTCTCTAGTTTTACTGAGTGATATGACTGCCCCTCTCTCTTCCCAGATAACGGAGCTGAGGCTTTTCCTTCTGTAACCTCAACTTATGAAACAAAAAGATAAGTCACAAATGAAACAAAATCGCCTTGTTATGCAAAGACATAATCCAGGGAGATGTTCTGCCAGTTAAAGCAGGATGTTCCCTCTGTGTACAAATATGGCAGAGAGCCTGGCAGCTCCTTGTAACAGACTTGGTAAAGGCACAGGCAGGTGTAATACCTTGAGGGCAGTGGCTTGTGCATTGGATGGGCTGGGCAGAGGGTACCGTTCTGCCACGTGAGCTCTGGCTTGGGCTGTGGCTGGCAGCAGTGGGACTGATGAAGGCACTGCTTGAGTCTCTCTCCTGCCTTGTTCCTCTCCCCTGGGAGCTGGGCACACAGGGACACAGTTTAGATCTGCCAACAGCAGCATGAGGTGTTGGAAGCAATGGGAGAAGTTGGATTCAGCAGTACTGGGAGTTTCTGTGAAAAGTGTGATCTTTACGGGTGTATGGGCCTAAAAATCACAGATGCAGGAAGTTTTCTTTATTTTCTTTATGTCTTTCTGGTCTGGACATAGGGAAGTACTTGCTTTTCTCGACTCCTGCTGTGTGGCTCTTTGTGACAGGGAGTTAGAAAACACATCCCTTATAAAAGACTGCCTGCCCTTAAGGAGCAGGGACAGCTCCAAACACAAGAGTCTTGTTTTAGCTGCTGCAGGAGGATCGGTGCTCAGTCTTTTAAAACAAAGAGCACAATAACCCACAAAACAACTTTACAAGCATAGAGCTGTGTTTGAATTTTAAGGGCAGGGACAGGTCAGAGAGTGTTTCACCAAGCCTTGTTTAACCAGCTCTTTGGAAAGGATTCACAATAAACCTGTTTGTGAGCTTTTTTCAGTGAGACAAGCTGACCCTACACTTGTCCCACCTGGAGCTTACCAAGGTGAGCTTGTCCCTGGTCTACATGATGCTGAATGTATCTCAACAGCAGTTTCCTCCACCTGAAGTGTGGTTTGACTTAGAGAAATGCAAAAAGCACCTGTGAAATCCTGTGCTCATTGACAACAGGGTGCTCAGTGCAGGAGGAAAAGCAATTCTCCATGTGCGCTCAACTTCGGAAGGGTTTTTTTGGACCTTGATATGCAGTAGGGCTCTTTCCCTCTCATGGCTCCATGCCAACAATGAAAGCTCTCTACAAGTCCTTTCATACTCATGGAGACATCTGTACAGCCCCCAAACCTTCAGCGGCTCCACACAGCTGGAAGTGCCTGGACTGTAGTAAGTAACTCTAAAAAATGAAGCTTGAGGAGCAGCATCTATATCACTTTCTCAGCTGCCTCCTCTTTGTGTTTTCCAAGTGAGAAGCAATAAAAGCTGATTGACGTCATTAAAGCCAGCAGATGTGACGGATGCAGACAGCGAATCAGCTGACTGAGGAGATGCTGTTTTGCTGCTGGGTTTTTGGAGAGGCACCACATTACCAAAGGGGGGACCAAATGCTTGGGGGTACACCTGGGAGGGGTCAGGGTCTGTGGGTGCCACGTTTTCCACCTGCCATTTGTGATGGGGATAAAATAGGGCAGGCAAGATCCAACACCACTGTTTTTTCCTGATTGCATTGGCCTTGCTTGGGGTTGTTTATTTGGGTTAGGCAGGGGCGTCCTGCCGGTGTGGTGGTGGTGATGCCGAATCCTTTCCCCGTTTACGCCGAATGTGTAAATGAGCAGCAGCTGCCTCTGCCCTCCTGTTGCTCAGCATCCCCCGAAATGTGCTGTGAACAGGGACTGAAATAGCAAGCAAATGTCAGTGCTGTGCCAGAGCTGCACCAGGCTGCTCTCCTGCTGCAAAAGGAAAGTTGGAGATGCATAAATCCCAGTTTCTGCAGCGCAGCACTTCATGGGGGAGGCTGAGCTGGCTCCAGGGTGGTGCTGGGTGAGGGACAATCACTGGCAGGGCTCTCTCCAGGAGAGATGCTCTAACCTCCAGTTCAGAGGAGCAGAGTTAAGGCTGACATTTAAAAAATGGCATTGGCATTCATGCCATTCCATTTTGTGCTCCATGGCTTTGAATCACAGGCTTTGACTTGTGTAGATGGGCCCCCAAAGGTGACCTTCTACATTAATACCTTCTGTATTAAAAGCTGCCTTTGGCTTCACAATTTGGGTGTCACAGTCCAAGTTATACCTACAGAGCACCTTGCTCTCTGCTCATATCACATCTTTGCTCCTTGTCCCCTGGACCTGCCCTCTCCCTATGCATTCTTCTGTGTCTCCTGGCTGATTTTTCTGCCCAGCTGCAGAGCTCTATAGTGTTGACCTAATGGCTAGATTTCTCAAATCACGTCAGGAGATTTTGGTTCCTTCCCAGTAAATCCTACAAGGCTGAGAATCCTTGAGCGTATCAAGGCCAGGGTCAGAGGGAGGAGACAACTGGGGATTATAAATAAGTGGACATGAGAGGATGTAGAGTGTCTCAGTCAGTCTGAAGGGACACAGTCATGGTCACAGAATCACAAGGACCATCAATTCCAAGTCCTGGTCCTGCACAGAACAACACCAAGAGTCATACCATGTGCCTGTGAGCATTATCAAAATGCTTCTTGAACTCTGTCAAGCTTGGTGCTGTGACCACTACCCTGGTGATCCTGTTTCAGTGCCTGATCACACTCTGGGTGAAGAATCTTTTCCTAATTTCCAGCCTAAACTTCTCCTTGACGCAGCTTCGTGCTGTTACCAGTCCTGTGACTGGTAATGTTAATATCACCCAGAATTCTGGCATCAGTATGATTCAAACAACCAGGTGATTTCATCAAAGAATTTGCTAAAGCTCATAAACCTGGCTCAGAGGCTAGAAACCACAGTCCCCCTAGTCTTTTTGGGACAAGACAAGCATCACCTAACAGCAGTCTTTCTCTCGATCCCATCCTCATCCACAGCTTTCTGCAAGCCTGACATCTTTACCAGCAGGAGAATAAAAAGCCTCAGAGAGACAGAGCTGGCAGGAGTGAGCCCTCCATGCTGCTGCTGCTGCAGACTGGGCACTGATGAAATCATTACTGAGTCTGAGTATGGCCTCCAATTCCTTTTCATTAGACAAATGTAACTGGTTGTCATTAGTCCCAAAAACATGCATCCCCATCATACTGAATGAATGGTCAGAATACAGTAACGAGTCTTACTGCATCCTTTCTGTGTATTCAATTCACTCGTATTAATTGCACTCTAATACCAGGGAGCACACAGGTCCTCACCAGTTTTATTTCCAGATGGTAGTTTGAGCCTAATATCACAGTGGGAAGTCATAAAATCTCTCCTAGAGCAGATTACCTGAGGAATCAAACAGTTTCATTCTCACTAAAGAAAATGAATTTCTGCAGCCCAAAGAAATAGGTTATATTCCTAGGCTGAGCCCCAGGTGTGCACTGCTGTCCTGCACCTCTGCACCACAGCCCGACTGCTTCTCTGTTTTAAAGCCCACCCAGCTGTATCCTCCTGCTGGATATAGGGTCCTGTAATGCATTTTGAAAACACAGGTTCGCTAGAAAGGAGAAGCAAACCACTATGACATGACCAGTGTAAGGAAGCATTACCTGGGCACGCAGACTTCATATCAAAAAATGTGGAGGACAGATCTCCCCAGGACTTCAGAGTCAAGGCAGAGTGACGGACAAAAGCACATTACTGTAGCACCCAGGGAGCATTCGGCGATCTCTGAGGAGCTGCTGGCTATGCAGTATCCCATAAAGAGGTGTTGGGGCCTCCAAGACCCAGTTAGACTCACCGTGGTTTCGTCTTCATGGAGCACCTGGTCGTAGCCACTCAGCGCGACGCAGAAGATGATCGCTGTGACATCCTCAAAGCAGTGAATCCACTTCTTGCGTTCTGACCGCTGGCCCCCGACATCGAAGAGCCTGCAGCACAGGGGAGGACCATCACCACCCACTCCTCCCTACCAACCAGGGAACTTCAGCATTCTTGGCATTTTCTGACCACATGGGCCCTGGGAGGCCCCAAACACAAAGCAGTGGTCTTTCACTGCTAGCTTGGTCTTCTCCTCCAGAGCCTGCAGCTGAGGAGGCCGAGGAGGAGCAGTTATAGACAGGGATGTGGGGACTTGTGGGAGAGCCTTAACAGCGTGCTGGGTCCCAAAGGGTCTGTGGAGGTGGAGACCACACACTGTTGACTTTTATATGCTCTAAATATTGCTTGTGTGTGGCTGTCTTTGTGCCCTCTTCTCTCAGTTGAATGGCATCATGAGGGTCAGTGTATGGTGTTAACTACACGTGACTGACCCACTTAAGAGAAAAGATCTGGCCAAATACTTGTACATTTATGAGGCTTGATCAGATTTGGGGGTCAATCTTGTATTATACATTCCAACAAGGAGGTGTTGTTTGGGTTCGAAAAAGCTGCCACGAGCTTCTATTTTACAGGCAGTGACTTTTAAGACAGGATTGCCAAACATTTCATATTGTTGACCCTCCAAAATGCCGTGTCTTCTGCAGTGGGAGATATCCATGCCTTAACTAGCAATTTAACAACTTCTCCTTTAGGAATTATGGGGAGATCCTGTGATAAACAGTTGTTCTGAAAATTTACTGTACAGTTTAGACTAACCTGAAGTGGAGGTTTTTGAATGTGAAATGGGTTTCTACGATGCCAGTTGTTTTGACCCTGGTTCGGAGGATATCCTGCTCCGTGGGCTGGTAGTCTGCAGCTCCAATTCGATCTAAGCTGTCTAGGTAGCTATGAGAAGAAGGAAAAAGAAATAGAAAACAGCTAAGAATAAGACACACATTAATCTTTGTCAATCTCAGACGAATCCTTCAGCTTCCTATTAATCTTTTCCAATCTCATTTTTCATGGCTGAATGTATTGTAGCTAAAGGAAAAAAAAATCCTATTCTGGGGAAAAACAAACCTCAGTAAGCTAAGCATAAAATCTGATAGGGAACTGAAAGCAGGAAATTAAGCATGGTGTGTTGTGAGTCCCGACTGCAATCTGTGAAAATACAGAGTTTTAATATTAACTTGCTATTTTTATTCCCTGAGGAACAAGGGTCCAAATTGGTCCATTGTGCTGGATCCTGTACACACACCTTTTTCTGCAAGGGTTTATTCAGATAAGAGGTTGGAGCATACAGGTCTTGCTCCCAGAACATACAGGTCGAGTCCCCTTTGGACATGCCTCTCTCTGTGCTGGGAAGGGAGGACATGCCATGCCTTGCTTTCAGTCAGCTCAAATGAAGGGAGATGAATCCGCACAAGTGAGTCACTGCTTCAGTTTCAAAGCCAGCATGGGGCTGGGGCTGCGGGAGATGCAGCTCTTGGAAAGAATCCAGGACCCCACTTAAACAGTGATAATCTGGGAGTACAAACTGGGGTTTTGGGGGAACAGAGAGGAGATTTAGCTTTCTAAAGCACTTGGACAGTTTAAAACATGTAACTTTACTCTGCTTTAGGCTTAAAATCTATGAACACAGGCAATGCCTCGCTAGGCTGAAACTTGTGGTAGAAGTCCTGTCTTTCGGCATGAAATGTTTGTGTAGAGGAACCCAACAGCTTTGCACATATGACCACAATCCAGTTTTCCATCCACATTCAAGACAGTTTAAAAAACAATTTATAGAGAAAAGAGGAATTGGGATTACAATTTAATATGAATTATAAACACAGAGCTGCATCACACAGCAAAGTCTTTCTCACCACCATTAAGGCTGTACGCAGACACTCCAGTTTCTCTTAAAAGGGTTTTGATGTGCATTACGGGGCATAAATGCCCACCTGTAGCCTCAGGAGTATCAGTCTAATGCACTGAGATGCTTTCAGTATACTGTGGATATAATACAGCATGTTTGTGCATGAACAGTGATCTTTTCCTTTGATCCCCATGCCTGGATGTCACCCAGAGAAGCAGTGGGGCAGGAGGTGACCTGCTGGTGGCAGGACAGGAGGGTACCTATTTAGGTGGCAGAGGATGGCAGCTTTGCCCAATACAACAGGCAGAGAATAAAGAGTAGTAATAGGAGCTGCACCGTTGCAGGGAAGGAAAAGACTTTGTTGTCTCAGGTAAGAGTTTACTAGTGAGTGTGAGATGGTATGAACTGGAACCATTCACTCAAGGCAGCCGTGATGTCTATGCTTGACTTTCAGTTTAGCTAAATGCAATTTTTTTAAACACAGAGTGTGGATTTAGTCCTGATGAGTAACCAAACCAGCCCCCCTCAGCTCACGTGCCTTGTCACAGCACATCCCCTTTGGCCTGAACTTGGCTCTGACCTGCTGCTGGAGATGATATCCCTGCTGCATCCAAAACCAGGAGTGGCTTTCCACTTGTGCCCTGGAGGGAGTGCTCTGAGCCAGGGCTCTGCAGCAAGGACACCAGGTGAGCTGGGGCTGTGCACTCTGCTACCCAGTGAAACTCCCTGCCACTGTCTCTCATGCCTACCCCACAAGCCCGGAACAACAAACAGACAGCCAAACTCTACACTGAGGTCAAATACCAACCTCACCCTGCTCGTATCACTTATTTTCCTTACACACCATATTTATCATTTATTTTTGCAAAACAATTCCAAGAATCACGTCACCCAGAGAAAAGTATATAAGCTAAGCAGGCTTATTTTTGTTGTGCCTTTTTTCAAGCATTTAAAGGCATTGTGGTTTTGTGACAGATGCTCCTTTAATAACCCTATGATGGGCACTGGATGGATGAATGGGGCTTCATTTGAAATCAGATCCTTGGCTGTGACGGCTGAAGCCACGATCACTCATCTATTCACAACTGGTGTCAACTCCTGTTATTTAAGAGACAGCTGCATCTCTTCACAGGGCCCTGCAGACCGAGGCAGCTCTGCAGTGCTGGTATTCAGAGACCCAGGCTCTCCTCTGTCCTCAGGAACAGAGTACTTCAAGGTGATGTTAAAAAGTGGAAGTGTAAGAGGGGGGATTTTCTTTTCCTCTTGCAGCTCTTAGCAGTACCCTGAAGTCCTTTATTACTTCCTCCGTCTTCATTTTCTGCATTTTCTGATGACCCAACTCTCTTGAATTTAATGTTCCGCATTAATTATTCTTGCTTTTGTGATCCTCCTTTTATGCTGGGAGTGCAGTAAATGAAGAAGTTACTGCAAACCAGCCAAAGGACTCAGGTCCTCAGCAGCACAGTGATGGAGAAGCTCGTTACTCTAATTGCTGCCTTTGACCCACGGTGATTTGCTGGTGAATGGCAGCATCACTTAAACCCTGGGCTGTGTGCTGGGATTTCAGGGTGTTCTGACTCACACTACAGCATGCCCAGTCCATGGCTCTTCCACACAGCATTCCCCTTGGCTGCCTGACAGCAAGGCAGCTCCAGATTTGATTTGATCTTGCATTCAACCTGGCTCTGAGGCTTGGAATGCCTCCCTTCCCTTGTGATGCAGCCTCATGTGCCTGGCCCCACCCAAGTTCTCTGGGGGATCAGAGGTTTGGGGAAGCTGGTGCAGCCTGCCAGCCTCTCGAGAGGGCAGGATTATAGTGACAGAGAGAGGCGAGAGCCAAGCAGGATCCATGCCATCTACCTTCTCCTACCTGACAGCACCTAGTTCCTGATCCCAGCTAGGATATCTCCATAGGAACCTCGGCTGCGGGCCCTCTAGCACCTGCTTCCCAGTGCTTACCTGGTGCTGTGGCCGAAGAATACTCAGTAACCCCAGTACTCAACCTTTTCTGGCTGCAGGTGAGCTGAGCTCTACAAGTCTAGAGCCTTGATGTCACTCCCCCACCAGTGCCTCCAGCTTGGCTGCTGGGCGCTCCAGCTCCAATACCTGCTTGCCAATACACCCTTTGCCTTTTCTGTTAACTCCTCTCTTCACCTCTTTACTCATTTCTAGTCTTTTCCAGCACTCTGTGTGTTTCTCAATGACTTAAATTCTTTCAGCTGCCTGGGTCTGTTTCTCATCTGTTCCTGGGAGTCTTGATGGGGGTCAGCCATCAATTTATATGAAGTTATAAAGCATTTTCAGTGCTGGTTTTGAGGCTGCATTCCAAAACTGTTTAAATCTTTGGCTGCTCTCCCCTAGAGAGAGACTCTGGCTGCAGCAGATATTTCTGCCCCTGCACTTGGCTGCAGCTGAGCTGGACCCTGTCAGTGTGTGCAGCCTGTGAAGCTCAGCTGGAGGAGTGTGCCATGGCATGGCTGCCACACTAACATCCAGCTGTGGGAAGGGGAGGATCAGCCAGGCTGCTGTTTGGATGCTGAGCTGATTTTAGCCGCTGCTTTTTCTCCTGGGTTCCTGCTGGAGGCATCTCTGAGGTTTCACTGGAGTGCTGGTGCTCCCTGTCCATGCTGCTTGGAAGGACCTGCTGGTGTGAACCTGAGCTGGGGGAGGATGGTGTACTTTGGGGGATGCCACCTCTTCAGGAACAGGGAAACCCAACTGGGGACAAATTGCTACACATGGTGCTGGATGCAGCACTCCTGGTATGCCCTTTGAGCTGAAAATCTCAAGGCCAAACTGTTGTGGGAGATAATTAGTTGTCACAGCCAACAGGCTCTATGACACATAATCTCCTCAGAAGCTGGCATCTGTTTAACCAGCAGAAATAAGAGCACTTTGGAGGCCGCAGAGTGAGAGCTCGGCTCCCTCTTCCATGTCATTGGTGCTGGCACCAGAGCTCTTCCATTTCCCAGCTCCAGGGTTTGCACGCTGGAGTGGAAGCACATCTGAAATGACGCATCAGCTCTTACTTGCAGCCTGCCTTGCCCCGGGTTTTCAGGGGTTAAGAAAAGCTGAAGGAAGGTTAGAAGGTTTGTGAGTACATGAGTAACCCTCCAGCATTTCTGCTCCTGACCTGAGTAGCTCCATTACGGCTTATATCTTTTATTTTAAATGCTTTGTTTTCAAGCAGATTGCAGGTTTCTGAGTCACTCAGTTTACCATGCTTAGGGAGGTGAAGCCCAACTGTGTTATGCTGCTAAAAGCAAGATGCAGAGGAAATGGTAATTCACAAATACAGGGAGAGGAGATCATTGAGCAGAGGCTTAGAAAGGCAGGAGCTCTATACAGGCTAGTTGATAGTGAATAGCTACACACAGTTGTACTGCCCCTTCGTTTGCTGTTTCCAAAAGCATCTGGTAGCAGCACTGTTGATGCCAGAGACACTGCAGGGAAAAAAGGAACTTTTGCCCAGGTGTCCCACGGGAACAGCTCGGTGGCAGCAGCCTACATGCAGCGCGTGCACAGGGACCCCTCCCCAGGCTCTTGGCTACCACAGGAACCTTCTCCCAGGACTGTCCTGCCTATGCCAAAAGCTCCACTGACTGCTTTCTTGGATGAAGAAGTGCAGCTGAGGTTGCAGGCTGTGATCAAGGCTGGATGCCTGCGGCAAAGCTTACACAGACGGACATTCATGTCTCTTGAGCTTAATGGCAATAAGATGGTTAAATGTCTGTTGGGTTTTTTCTTGCCTTGAGGGTGACACCTTTGCAGTCTTTTTGCATCATCCAGCTCTCCCTGTGCACATCCAAGGTGCTCACACTGTGCTGATGCCACGCTCATGTCCTCAGTGCTCAATGAGCCGTGGTGCAGCAGCAGCCACAGCTGGGTCTTGGTCTGGGGCAGGTCTGCAGGGAGTGGGAGTTGGAGCTTCAAGGCAGCAAGCCTGGAGACAGCAGCATCTTCCCAGTGGCTCCTCCACCCTGGCTGTCCTGAGTTCTGGCCACGTCTCCTCCATGAAGGAAAGGCCATGTGTGCGTGGGATACCCCAGCCTTGATTTGTTGGCTGGTGTTGTATTTGATGAGGAAGCAGATCCCCATTTGTCAACACATGCAGCTGAGTCACTGCTGGGTTATTTTGGACTCTGTGTACTGAGGCACTCAAGGGGCAGCTCCAGCGCTGTGTCCCGGCAAACACTGAGTTTTTAATCAAGGTTGTCACAAGCAGGCTCCATCTCATCTAAATCTAAATCTAAATGCTTATGTAAAGATGGCTCTACCTGAGCACTCCTTCCTTGCACATGGGCAGAAGGCTACATGTATCTGATCTTATCTTCCACCTTATCTTCTTCCTTTCTTTCAATGATGAACACACAATTCAATGTATATTTAGCATTAAAACCACTTAATATTTAGTGACCGTAGAGTAAGTGTTCAGAGGATAAGCATGAGGTTTAGGGAGTGTCAGTAGTGGCTCTACAACAGCAGAATAAACTCCTGTAGTATCTCCTACCAGAGAGCAAAACCATGTGGGCACTGCTGCCTGAAGGTGTGATACAGGTTGGTTTGGCTGCCCAGGGCAGCTGGGGCTGGGCAAGTACCCAGAGGTCATGGCACCACAGTGTTTTTTCTGCAGACACTATGTCCAGTCATATCTGCTGTTATACTTGAGGGAAAGGGGAAAATCAAGCACAGCCCACTCTCAGAATCCAGCACCCATCCAGCACACATAGAGGTGATGTCACAGGTGTCTTAATTAATCATCAGCTATGAAAGGCTTGAAATGTTGCCAAGCAATGGCACTTTGTCCCTTCAGGAATCAATCCTGTCTAAGGGCAGGGACTGTGCAGAGCCCTCCTCTTCCCCTAACAAAAGCCAGAAGGTGGTACACACTGTTCCTGAGGCATTTCCGGGTGGGTTATGGCAGGCAGGGAAAAGACTTCAGGCAATAAGTAACTCAGCTAAGAGGGCAAGAACATTATCTGGTGTATTCTCAGTCCAGCCTAGAGAAGGAAGGTCTTGGGAATTTGCTCCTGGACTTTGAGTAATGCGTTTAGTGTTTCTGGCTGTGTTCCTCCATCAGCCAGTCCTGCCTTCATGGGAATCACATGAATTACATGGCAAGCTCTGCTGTCTTGCTGCTGCTCCCAATGATACATCCCGTCTCAGGTCCAACCAGATGAGATACCAGCATGAAAACTCCCCAACTTCCTTCCCCTAACTAAATCCAACCATTGACATGTCACTTCTGGTGCCTGCTTCTTGCAGGCTGCTAACAGCTGGGGTGATGGTCACCAGGCTCAGAGATTACTGGGGTTACTTTCCTGAAAGTACCTTGCTGGATCCCATGGGTTTTCATTACTCTTTCCTGGGGAGTGAGGAGGATGGTCCCTGCTATTAAAGGAAGGTGCCAGATCTTAACAAAAAAGATGCTGAGTGGAGATGCATTTTTTATTTTTTTGGCCCTGCACTGAAGCAAGGCTGTACAGGGTTTGTACATCAAGATCAACTTGACAAGTTGATATTAATACTAATGATAGGCAGGAGGAGTGAATAAAAGCAGGTTGGAGTTTAACTGTCCTAGTTAGACTTGCAGTTTTCCAAGGCATGACTGGATTCAGAGTAATTTTTAGCATCAGATGTGGATGAGCAGAGTCACTAAATAGCAGCCGTGTAACAAAGGTGCTTGAGGACATGAGGGGTCTCCAGGTGTAAGTGCTGGCTGGCTTTGCTCACAGGTGGCAGTTTGGTCAGCTCTGGCCATGTCTCCACTCCTTACTGCTGGAATTAAAGGCCACTGTGTTATGGTTTGAGTTTGTGACCAGAGAGCTCTGGCTGGGGGTGAGGTGGGTTTTGGAGGAAAAGCAAGCATGAGCAACTCATCCAAAAAGGATTTTGGAGGGGGCCTGGGAAAGGAGATGTGGACTCATCTGTCTGCATTGAAGCTTGAAAATTGGATGGGACGTAAGAGGGGATGATAAGATTTTTTTTTTGACATATAGAAGCCCTTACAAAAGAGAAAAACAATGTGTCTGGGTCAGATCAATGACTCACCTAGCTTAGCTAGTGTCCAAGAGCAGATGTTAAGAGAAAAGTACGAATACAGGGCAAGTACGCAGTATTCAGATTTCCCAGCCTCCAGTACTTCATACGGATAACAGAGTTTCAAAGAGAAGTGTGATATCTTTATATTTATTACCTCTCAATGATTTTTCTTCCAGAAATTTGTCTAGGCAGTTTTTGCAGCAATTTAAACTCCTAACAACCACATCTGCAGCAAGGAATTTCCAAGCTCAGCTACCCTGTCTGTGAACAAACTGGCTCTTTCTGGTTTTTAAACTGCCATGTCAGAGTTTAACTTTGTTAATTTTTGAATGGGAACAGCTGTCCTCTCTCCTCTCTATCCCCCACTTGTTTCTCTCTAGACATCTCTGAGACCTCCGCAACATCTGCTGTGGAGCATCTTTACTCTGCTACCAAGACATTACTGCACAGAAGCACTTTGGAGCCTTTCATCACAGAGGAAGGGGTTTTCCTCACTTCCCAAATCCTACCTGAGATGGAGAAAGGAGAGAGCCATAGCTGCCTTGTTCTACAAGGGACCATCTGTTTTACGGTCACTGAATCTGATGCTGCTTGGAGAACCAGGCAGTGTAATGCCAGACTCCCGGGGCTGCTACACGGGGCAGATTTGGTGACCACAGTCCACCAACAATGCTGTGATCCCTTTTAGCAGTGTCCCCATCTGGGCAATGCTGCTGTTTTATATAAAGTCTGTGATTTAAATTGTTGTTCAGCGTAGAGCTGCTGACCACAAGGCAACCTTGCCTTTGTTTTATAAGCAAAGGATTTTTACAGGGGCTGGCTGTGTCTGTCCAGTGGCTCTGCGTAAGCCAGGGATGACGCACGGCTCAGGCTGTGCAAGGTCTTCTCTCCTGGTGGCCCTGCACACAGGTGCCCTCTGCACAGCAGGGCAGACGCAGGCACTGATCGAACTTCGGCTGAAGCAGAGGAAAGCTCAAAGCTCCAGCCTAGCTCCTGCTTTACGTAAGCCTCTGCTTCCTTCTGACACCCAGGTCTGAAGGACAGTAGCTGAGCTGGAAAAGGGATGAGGAGTGGTGGGATTCGGAACCCTGGAAGTGAGCAGGATCTGTGCCTAAACCTTTATGCAACAGCCAGTGGGTTTGAAGCTTTTTTTCTTTGCTCCAGGACTGCTGTTATAAGCCTGCTGACAGTGGAGCTGATGGCTTTCTATACTGTAAAAAGAAGAAAGGAGAGAAAAGGAGGGGCTAAAAATAAACCCCGGGGAGTTTGGGATAATGAAGGGCTTGTTCTGGGAAGGAGTCTTGCTCAGAGAATGCAAGCCCCGTGCTGCAGCAGGGCCCCTGGTGCATTCACAAGCATCTGCTGAGCCCAAATAGGGGACAGACATCAACTAACCCAGTTTGCTGCATGCACAGCCCCCAGTGAGCACACCAGCACAGGCACGAAGGATTGCTCGCCCCAGTGCTCCTTGCATTGCACAGCAGACGATTCAATTTGGCCCCAAGGCCAAATGAGCTAATTACTCAGAATTACTCCAGCCCTGGAAAGCAGACAGCTGGGACCACAGATGAAACCAGTCCCACAGACTTTAACCTTTTGATCAGCCGCTGGCCAGAGATATTCATCAGGGTGTGCACAAAAGCCTGGGACATCTATTTACACACTTGTTGGTGAAGTAGTATTAGTATCTCCATTTTGAAGCTGGAAGAAAAAAATCAGATATAGCTGCAGTGTTTTGTAGTGCTCAGTGTCTGCTGGCAGCAGGGATAGCACCGGTGAAAGATTTAGATCTAATGCTGCTAAGGAAAGCATCACTTAATGAGATCTGTGTTCTCATATCAGGTAGCTGGAGGATGCCCATGGCTGGATGATGGCGCAATTACGAGGAGTGGGGTAGGTCTGTCGGGAGCTGACTTCAATCAGGGGCCTCATTTATCCACTCACCCTGCTGAGGAAGATGCATTGCTGGTGATGGAGTGGGAATCATATCTCTGGATCTTCTCATCTGTCCATTTTCCTGATCTATTATCAAGCTATGGGGATTTCTGCTTTCAAATGTCATTTAAGCATCCCTGCCAAAAACCATGAGTACCAAAACTAGCCAGTGCTCTGCCATGGACAGATGTGACTCATAGGTAGCAAAAGCAAAACCTGGAAATTTTACCCTTGGCTGCACACTAAAAATAACTTAGTTATCCCAGACATAGGTGGATCTCTTGGGCGTGTAAAATCTGTGCTACGCAAATGGACTTTCTGGTCCTTCTCAGCAGCTGTCAGGCTGAGGCTCCTGCGAGAACAGCTTTGCTTGTGGTATTGCAGCATTTTGGTTTCAGTCCAGGCCGGATCCAGAAGCAGAGACACGTAAGGGAAAATTCATGGAGTATCTCATCCCTTTAGAAAATGTTCAACCAAATCATTGTCAGGAGAGGATTTGTTTATCATATATCAAAACAGCTCGATTGTTCTCACCAGGAAAGGCTGTCACTTGCTGGCTCCCCATTTTTCCTTTCTCCCTCTTCTATTGGCACAAGCAATCTCAGAGGTCTATTACCATAGTCTCCCGTCACCACACACCCACCCCTGGGGTTAGGCTCCTGCAGTCCTCCAGACAGTGGTTTGGGTTGCTCCCAGATCTCTGTGGGAGTGAGCTGATCCCTGTGCTCAGCTCAAGATGCATCAGGGACATTTGCATGACGAAACTGGTTTAGGATACTCTGTACAGGACAGCCCAGCCACAAAGCTGGTGTGGATTTGTGGGAGATGAGCTGAGGACACCACCTCTGAGGCATGTCCCTCCACGAGAGCTGGGGACAGTTGTCTGCACTTGAGCTTGTGCAGACCTTCCTTTGTGCCCTGAGGACATGTCCTTGCCAGAAGCAGCCTCTGCTGTCTACCCATGGATCTGTCAGTGACCATATCATGCTGCAGTAAGCCAGGTGGGTGGACCAGGAGTACCTCCCTGCTTGTGGGAGAAGTTTGAATTGACCCAGGAGCACTTCAGTTCCAGTGGGAGCATGCAGATGGGTCAGAGAAACATTAGGTCTGAAAAACATCAGGAGTTATTCCAGACGTCGTGGGCTTTATTGCCAATAAATGCCTTTGGTGTGTTTCCTCTTGGCAGCAGGAGGGGAGGAGAGCACCTCGAGCAGATGGCTGGTTAGCAAAGCATCGCCCCTGCTCCCTGCTACTGGAGCACCTCAGCTCTTGCTGAGCAGGACTGATGTGTCCTCCCAGCCTCCCACTGGAGCAGGGAAATACTATTAATTATACCTGCTTTAGGAGGAATAGAAATATTAAGGGGAAAGATTGCCTGAGGACACAATGGGAAGTCTGTGGCGGCACTTGGAAGTCATGGGTTCCCTAAACTGCAGTCAGAAGCTTTGACCACAAGACCTTTCCATACTGAGTTTTATAACCCTCGAGCAATAGTCTTCCATGCTTTTAACAGAGATTTTGCCCACTTAGGGGCAGGTACTGCAAGGCTGGTAGAAACTGAACGTATTACATACTAAGGCCTACTATAAGAAAGAAATATATTCCCTACATAAAGAGCAGCTGATAAAATGGTGTTACAACTGATGATTAAATCACAAGTTAACCCAAGAACTTGAATGGAGAGAAATAAATGCTTTCTTTTTTTTTGGTAAACAAACAAGGCTGAAAATGGATTTTGTCATGTACCTTTCTGCTCCATCCAATGTAATTTCATGCATTCCCTTATGGATTTTGATGAGTTCTGCAGATCAATGACACAGCACTTAAACACAAGCTAAGCAGTAATTACAGATGCATGCAAGATTTATTCATCTGATGGCACTGCACCAGCTGATGGAAGGATCAGCCGTATCCAATCAATGTTTGAAGCTTCTCAAAATACAGAGGTTTTTTGGCTCCCACTGCAAAGTGAAAATAGAAATAACCTCCTGAATCCCAGGAATGCCTCCTTAGGTCCATACAGAGTAAGGCTGCAGGATGGATCTGCACTGTTGCTTGTCCCTTTCCTCTGCATCCCCATAAATATTTTTCTTGTGGGGTCTTCATGTGCTCACTGCATGACCCACTTGTCCCTAGGGCTGAGGACTGGATTGATGAGACTTAAGGCAGAAGTAAGGAAAAAGAAGAAGAAGCATTGCAGAGAAAAGGACCACAGAGCAGGCATATCCCATGTGCCCAGGCCTGGCGTGCACACAGGCAGGGAGCCAGCGTGACATGTCACACTGTGGTACAAAGGGAGCAGCTGGGGGACCGCGGCCAAAACCACGGAGGTGTGTAATGTGGCACTGTTGTTATGGGAACACGTGGCAGGGGAGGCAAGGTAGCACGTGTAAAGAAAGAAACTGGACTTTGTCCAATTTTTCTTCAGGCTTTCCCTGTTGATGTGAGTTATACGCTCATATAGGAGGTCCCCCCTTTCACGGAGCAAAGCTGCTTGCTCCCCACTGTCACCACAGGATGCCCTGCAAGCTGTGATGCTCTTTGCTTCACAGCAAAGACTTCACACTGACTTCACAGAGGATGCTCATCCTACACCTTGCTCTGCCAGCCCTGTGTGCAGGTGGGACTGGATCGAGACTGTGGATCAGGAGATGCAGCTCTTTATCATGTGTGGGGAAGAGGCTCTTCCAACCCCAAGTGTGGTCCCCTGGGCAGGGTAGAGTCTATAGTCGAGCTCCTGGGCAGAAATGTGCAGCTTTTTTCCCTGAATTTGTTTGTAACTTCTGCATTTGTGTCATTTCTTTGTTCATGCATTTTTGTTCAACAAGAAGGTCCTCTGAGGATTTCTTCATGTGAAGTTGCTGCTTTAACATTAGTTTAATTTGAACAAAGGCTTTTGCCTGGACTCCGTTATCAATTCCCAGCTCTCAGCATGTGCTAACTAGCATCAGCCACCCCGTGTTTCTTTCTTTCTCCTACTCCTGCCCATGGCAGATTTGGTCTCACTGCTCAGCACACTGGTGCAGTATTTCTCATGTTGGGGACTGCAACACTGTGAATCTGTTTAACTGCAAATGTTTAAACTGACATTAATGATGCTCAGTAGGATGTACTGGCTGGTTTTTTCCTGAAGGAGGATTTGGAAATGGTTCTTATGCTATTGCCAAACCTTACATACCAACAGCAATACTGAGGGATTGGGAAATTCTGATTTATACCACTAAAAGTGCTGTAAAAGCCTCAGAGCTACAGTGACTGCTCACATGGTGTTTCACGGACCAGACCTGCAATTTTAGAGCACTAAATTTCTTTACAATGCTGGTGTTCCCAGCAAACCTGCTGCTCAGCACTGGGGTGACAATGTAGCCCAGCAAGAAAGGGGTTACAATGACACAAAGTGCACTGTAAATCCCCAGCAAAAGATTTGGACTAACCACCAAAACCAGAGCTGACACTTCCTTGGCGTGGCTCCATGGTGTGGTTTGTGCCTGGCTTCTCTCTCCCCCGTATCTCTTCCTTCCCCTCCCAGCAGCATGGAGTAGGTGCCGCCTAAAATCCAGGCTCAGAACCACTTCTCCTCTTTTTTTTCCCAATAAATTCAGCCTCAGGAGAGTCTCCGGGTGCCCAGGGACCTTTGAGGAGGTCCCTTCTTCAGGCACTCAAGCATTCAAATGCATTAAATGTATTGGAGGTGGGGAAGGTTGTAAGCATGAGGATTTTGGCACAAGGATGGGTGTTCACCCTGCTGTCCTCCAGCCTCCTTCTGCTGTCATAAGCAAACTAAGCAACCCTTCCCAGAGCCTGTGCCCACAAAGCAGAGTGAGTGTGTGCCTGTTCCCGACAGCCCCTGGAGAAACACCCTGAGAGCCTGAGCTGGGCAGGACAGGCAGGTGGGGGGGTTACAGGGTTTTCTGGGTGGACTGACAATACAGGAGTTTGGAGTTTGGATCCGTGAGATATGTCAGTGGTCTGAAGGCAAGGAACATATATAGGGCAGATGAAACAATAGTTCACAGACAGCCTGTTATTTTTACTGTAACAGTGTAAAAGGTGCAGATGAATGGACTGATATGAACGTAGCACTAGCTAGTCCCAACTAGTGTGTTTTTTTAGGAAAAAATTATAGGAAAAGGTCAAAAATCTGTCTGCAGTGTATTAGGCCCCCCGTGCTGATGCAGCTCATGCCCAGCCCGTATGGTAGAGTGGCACATGAGCAGTGCTGTGGCAGCATCACGTTTGTCTGCCTTCGGTTCTGCTGCCCAAATCAATGGTAGTCTCATCTGTGTGTGCTCTGGGGAAAAACAGGTACAAACAAACCCCTTGTCAGGTTTCCAAGAGAGAGAGGAGGCAGGAAGGCCACCCCTGGCACTGACCCAGCCCTGGAGTGCTGGTCTCCACGGGGCTGTACTGAAATCCCAAGGAAAAGCACAGCCCCCTTGCCGCCTGCAACACTTGTGACTAAATGCCCCTGGTGCCAGGTTTCTCCCAAGACACTCCCTTTACACACCACACATATGGCACTGGCCGTGTCCAAACACGCGCTCATGCTGCTGAGTTCTGGAGAAAGGACCCCAAATTTCCGGTCTTCCCATTGAAAATGCAGCTCGATGCCTGGGGGTTGAATGTTGGCTCAGCACAGTGCCTGGATAAGCAAGACACAAAGTGCTGTTTGCTCCAGGGCTAATTAGAGCTATTGTATCAATTAGTCTGTGAAAGAATCAATGCCCTGAGCTCCGCAGAGGGAATCCCAGCCCCCAGAACCATCTTGGCCAGGTGCTGGGACTCTGCTTCCATGGGGCTCCCGCAGACCCCGCTGCCATGCTCTGCCTGCCCAACCCCACCAGCTCCTGCCTCTCTCTGCTGCTGCCTCCGCTGCTCTCGCCACCGTGGACGTCAGCAACTCATAAACAGCAGCGTGTTACTGTCCCCACCGGGGACCCGAAACAAGGAGCTTCAGCCTGCTGGCCGACAGGCACCACGGGCTCCCAGGGGGCCTGGGGAGCTCTGCCTTCCTCACAGAGGCTTCATGGGCACAGATCTGGTGCTTCAAACCTACCACTGCTGAGTCCTGTGATCTTGTGTTTTTACGTTGTGTGACAATGTTTGCTACATCTTTTTTTTTTCCCCTTCATTTTTGTTCTCTCAAGCCCCTCAAGGCTGGATATTAGATGGGCTATTTGCTTAAGGAAATAAAAAAGGGCTTTCCAGCTCTCCTGTTCACAGACAAAAGGCTTTAAAGTACAAGCCAGAGGGTTTAGGAAGCAGAAGATAAAAGCAATTTTCCAGTGGTTGTCTTAATATATTCTGAAAAACAGGGAGTTTTAGCTAAGCTTGTGATTGGTTTTGGATTTAACTCCTAACCTTAAAGTTGGATTTTGATAAAACTCCTAACCTGAGCATGAGAGCGCTGCATTCTTCTAGTGGGAAGGGTGCTTGTGTGTGCGCAGTCTGGTCCCCAAGAGGGGGTGGGGGGAATGAGTGGCAGCAGCTGCACACCTCTAGCAGTCACTCGAAAGCTTTTGGAGCTCTCCTGCACTGTGGGGCCTGATGAATTGCACCACTCTGGCACACTGCATGCCCTGAGCAGGGGCAGGATGGGGAACGGGATGATCCATGGAGGAATTGGAAACTGTGAAGGAGGGGGAAAGGAAGATAACTGCATCTTGAGCACACAGAGCTGATCTGTTCTGCTTGGCAGGGCTTGACCTGGGCTGGAGTCGCTCCTCCTGGGCTGTTCACCCCATGGCTGGGGCAGGCAGCTCTGCCCCAGAGCTCCCAGTGTGCTGCTATGTGCTCCCTGGACTGCACCAAAGTCCTTCTTCAACTTTTCCTTCCAAACTGGGATGATTCCTGGGCTAGGACTTGGGGAGGGGGGACACAGGCAGCTGTGCAGCATCTCCCCCTCACACTGCCACCACTGGTGCCTGCAGACCTGTGTGGAAGACAGCTTGCTCCATCCTGGAGCCTGGCTACAAAGAAATTCCTTCATTCCTGTCATTCTTTGCCATTTAAGGATTTCAAACGGATAGCAAATACATTGGGAAACCACACACCACCGCCACGCTCACCTCCCAGCATCACAGATGGTGCCAGACCTGACGCCAGCCGTGTGAAGAGCCTCGGCATGGTGGTCTCCCGACAGATTTTCCTGCAGACACACTGCAGAATCAGGAGGCTGAGAGCAGCCGGATGGTCCCCACGTGGTCACACGCACTGCTGGGGGACAGGGCTCAGAGTCCCCAGAGCACAGAGCTGGGTGCTGACTAGCTGGCATAAAGCACGAATCACACACACGGGGGGACATATGCCTTGCTAGAGCTATCCAGTTCCCTAAGGAGCTTCTAGGAGCAATAGGATGCCCCAAGAACCTCTCTGGTGCACCTCACAGGAGATGCCCTGTCTCCTGCCTTCAGCCTGTGTGAGTGATGCTGTTTGTCTTGCAGGGCAGGCTGTGATGGTGGAGCTGGGGGTGCACAGTACGTCAAACCTCAGGGTGCAGAAAGGGAGAAAGCAGCTTGGATTCTGCAGGGGAGGAGGAGCAGGGGCTGCAGGTTCCCAGAAGAGTCTGGACACCCTGGCTGTGAAGCTGCATCCCAGCAGTGCCATGCCCTGGTGTGAGGAGGAGGTTGGAGTGAAAGGTGGGGGAGACACAGTGAGTGGCTCACTGCAGGGTGTGAGTGCTACCTGTGGAAGGGCAGAGCTGGTGGGATAGGAGGGCTGCAGCCAGCAATAGGGGCAGCAGTGAAAAAACAAACTGAACGGAACAAAAAAAACAACCCCAACCCTCGGTGGCAGCCTGCCAGCTCCAGCTGGTTGCATAAGGACATTTCAGCCTAAAAATACACAAATACTGAGCCAAAAAAAGTCAAATCTTTCTGCGCCGAATCTGTCACCCACAGCCCTTCACAAGGCAGGAAGAAATTCCTGTTGGGTCTGTCAGTCGGAGATGAGAACAGATTATCCGGGGTGCAGGACTACGGTTCAGCAGGTTTCCTTGGGGGGATGCCCTGTGCTGTGTTTATAGATAGTGCTGGCTGCTGCTCATCACTAAGCAAAATGTGAAAGCAGAAGAGATCGTTTCCAAGTTCTTGCAGTGTCTCCTCCTCCAGGCAGTGTGAACTACCTCAGCTCCTACCCTTTTGGGTGTGAGCTTTGCCAAAATGGGGACAGCCCTGACATGATGAGACCATTTAATTGTGTCTCACTAAATACCAATTTATTTAGTCAATATGTCAAGATTTTACTAATCCCATGCCAAACACAACACGATGCAACACAACAAAAAATGGCAGGGAGGTGGCAGGTACTGCTATGCCTTTGTCCTCAAGGAATGAACTACCTATGTAGCTTCTCTGCTCCTCCTTGCAGGGCAGTCTGTATCTCCTGGGTCTCTTCAGAGCTGTACCTTAAAAGAGAGTGGGTCTGGTGGAGCTGTCCCTCTGCCCTGGGGTCTGAGAGGGCCCAAGTGGGATGGGTGCTATAACGAGTTCCAACGTCTTATGATGAGGCTGTGTTATGCAGAGTCCTGCAGACCTCTGCCTGTGAGTTTTCTGCCAAAGGTCTCCTATTGGCACTTGGTGGGATAAGAAGGTGAGCATCACTCTGCTTTGGGCCAACAGAGGCAGACCCTGGAGAGTTTGTACCCAATTTTGGTGAAATCGGATGTTCCAGGTGGAGGAAGACTGATGGGGAGATGCTGGAAAACATCCAGCTGATTTAAAAACCAATGTCTTTCCTATTGTGCTCTTCCTCCACCTCACACTCAGCCCTAGGTGAAGCCATATAACAACAGCAATTCCTTAATTTATGAGGATAATAACGAAACCTAAGACCTCTACCAAGCCCAAGCCCTGCTAGACTGTAACAGGCTGAAGCTCAGATTGCCAGTGTCTCCCTCACCTTGCACTGACAAGAAACAGCCCCACTCCAGAGCTAGTATCAGCAGATTTTGCAGAGCTTCTCCTCCCTGGAAATAGATTTGCATCTCATTTGTGGGAATGGAGCAAGGTTGGTCATTCCAGTCAAACAGCTCTGGCCTTTATGGACTGTTTTGTTTTGCTTGTCGTAGGGGGAACTTGATTATTCAGTGCTGGTGGGCATATTTACCTACTGGGGTAAATTAAACCATAAATTCAGACAAATGTACCTACCTCTACACTTGTGATGTATTTTTCCTTTCTGCTTTATTGGGCTCCAAGACACAAAGGTGGATTGTTCAATAAACAGCGCAATGCAAGTCATCCCAATTAATTGGATGGTTCCATTTATGCTGCTACTGCCTCCAATTAAATGCAAGGGAGCGCAAGTGACAGGCACGAGTAAGATGGGTGTGCAGAAAACCATATTCTAATGCAAAAGCTGTGATGAGAAAATGGAATCTACACACCTGATGGGAATATTAATGCAAAACCCTGACCTATAATTTTTCTTTCTTAAGTCTGAGCGTGCCAGAAACAATTGCAGCTCATTAAAATGGATCATGTCCTGACAGTCGTGCATAATGTCCAAGTCCCACAAGTCCCATGGTCTAAATGTTTGCCTTGCTGGGGAAGCCAGCAAGGTAAATGTTTAGACCATGGGACTAGTGGGACATGGACATTATCACAGAGCTGCACGGTCCTGCATGACTAGACACAGGAAACTGCAGCAAACCTCAAAGACCCCTTCTCTCTCTTAAAACCAGTGTTACCAGAGAAAGAGCAAAGGGAAAAAAAACAAACTCAAGAGTGCCAGTGTGGGTTAGACCTCTGGAGTTCATCTGGCCTATCTCCCTGTTCAAAGAAGGACCAACTTCAAAGTTACATTCAGTTTGAAAGTTAGCTCAGGTGGCTTAGTGTTGCGCACTTCCAAGGATGGAGATTTTACAGCCTCTCTGGGCAGTCTGTTCCAATGCTGCCTTGTCAGGGCTCAATCTGGAAGCCATTCACCACATCACAACAACATCTGGCTCTACTTTCTTAACTGCTTTTTTGATGCAAAGTGTGTGTTGGCACGTGGGATGCAGTAAGTATCAGTAGGGAAGGTGATAGCATCATGCAAAGACAATTCTTTTGCAAGGAAAATAGATAAGAAAACAGTCCCACACAAGATGGGGTGAGAAGAAAGGCACTGCAGTATTTTATTCTGAGTCTGGTGCTGTTTTTCTGTAAGGCATTACAGAAAATGACCAGTTCTTGAAGATGGAATAACCAAAATGTTGTCCAGTTTGGGCTTCGTATTTGGCACAGACTTGAGATGTCAGCGCTGTGGTTAGCTGTGGTAGAGCAACAAATACAATCACACCTCTCTTTCTCCACTGAGCAGTGAGGTCTGTATCCCTCTTCAGAGGCATTTCTCCCTCCCTTGGCTCCTGATGGAGGAAGCCAAAGGCAACAAGCTTCCTAGCCCTGACACCTCTGATATGTGTGAAGATGGATGGGTTGAATGCAGGCCTAAAATATTTTACATTTTCACGGCAGTTTCACAGCCCTGGCATTATCAAATGATCTTTCAAAGTACTTGGAAGCAGGAGAAGAAGAACTTGAGATAGATTCTGGCTTTTTTGTGTCTGTGTACTTGCAAACTGTCTCTGCCTACACATCTTGCAGGGCCTGTTCCTGTTTGGAGATGCACACGGAAAATCAGCGCTCGTGTGGATGCTCTGTCTGCTCCATTTCCCCCCTGAAATTTGGAGGCTGTTCAAAGCAGGTCTCCATCCCTGGGTGGTTAAGATCAGACTTGCCCTATGTGCTGCACTCCACTGACCAGCCTAGTTAGGAACTCGAGGCTAGGAAACACAAGACAATTTTAAAATCTGAACAAAAGTAGGAGATTAAGGAAACCAGCTGGAAACCTCTACTTTGCTGATTTTGAAAGCAAAATGTGGGTCACAGATGTGCTTCCACAGACAGAAACTGGCTGGAGAAGAAAAAGACATCAGCAATGCCCAGACTCTTTGATGATCAGAGGTAGATTTAGCTCCTAGGCATAAAGACAAGAAAGGAAGAGGAGACGAAGTAGGAATAAAAACATAATCAAGATATTAGGAATGTGGAACGCAACCCACCCGTAAATTTGCCTTAGGGAACTATGAAAAAATGCAGTAACAAAAAACGATGAAACCAATTGCTACATCTTACTCTTTTCCCTTGTCTTGCCTTCCTTGTCTGGAATGGTTTTGCTTTTTGCAGTCCAAGACACAGGGGGTCCATTACAGAACCTTTCCTCTTCCTCCATCATGTTTTTTCTTTGCAAAAGTGCTCTTTTCTACTGCTCCTTTGCAGTAGCTACAAAGTCCTTACTAAGGACAGGCTGACTTTAGAGCCTAAAAGAAACAAAGCCTTGCGGGAAGTCCATACCATTTGTATGTATCAGGGGCTAGAAAGCAATGTGCTCTGGCCCATCTTTGATAGGAGGGAGCTACTACTCACTTCTTGTTTAGTCTAACACAAAAGATTAAACTTATTTTCAGTGAAATTGATGACAGACTGGTAAGAGCCACGCTGCCGACCCTTGCAGGCTCTTGATTAACCTGTGACTTGGTCTCTCAGGGGCTGCAACAGAAGGCCTGTTGTTCCAGCCTTTTAAAAAAACTCAAGGTAAAGCACTGGAAGAGCAATTAAGGACAACAGCAGCACTGACTCAGACAAGCCCAGGTGGTGGTTCCTTAGAAATAGCCAAGAAGTGGGGGAAGGTTCTGAAAAGCATTCAGGGCATTTGGTGGGTGGTTTCTGGGGTGAAAGGAAGTGTCAGGAGCCCGCCTGAAGGTTTCACCTGGGCTGGCCACAACACAACCCAGTCACTTGGTGCCTTCAGGCTTTGTGACGTGTGCTGAGCAGCCACGGAGCACAACCTCCAACTCCTGCAGGAAACTTCCCTCCTGCCAGCAAAATGCCAGTCCCTACGGCTTAACACCGACAGAAGCCTAAAATCAAAAGCTAGTCCAGCACACTGCCTGTCACTGTTTTTCAGACTTTGGGGAACTTAGAATTCAGTTCTTGTCTGGAATTTATTTTTCTCAGCCCTAATGAAAACACATTTTGTAGTTGTTAGTGTTTTAAATCGAATATCAGTGTCAATAAAGATAAGCCTTTTCCCAGGGTAGGAAAAAAATATAAAACTGTCTCAAATCTTTCACTCATGCAAAAGTAAACAACCCCAAAGCACTGAAGGATTAAATAAAATATATGCCTCCTTTCACTGGGCGTGAATAAGTGCCAACTGAGCTCTCACTTGCACCACCATCTCCTGTGATGGCACCAGGGCCTAGAGGTGCAGTAGGATGTGTTATGGTGCCCTGCCATGTGACAGCATCTCTGCTCCCAGTACTGGAACCACCAGAGGCTCCTAAACACCAGCAAGGCTGTAAATGACAAGGAGTTCCACTTCCCCATCCAACCCAGCCCAGAGAAAAGAGGTGTTCAGCCACAGCACGACTCACAGTGCAGCTAAGGAGAGAGGCAGCACAGCACTCCCCTGGCAAGGAGGGTCATCCATCCTCATCTGGATGCGAGAGATTTTGTCAGAGACACCAGAATTCATTTGGCTGGGCTGCAACCCCAGATTGAAATTGCTGTGAATACTAGTACAGAGCCTCTTCAGCTGATGTCTAGAAACTGCTTGTGGTTTCAGAGCTCTTGCTGATGAATTGCCCAGCAGCTGGTCATACTGGGAGGGCTCTGCTTATTATTTTCAACTGCTATCTTGCATGGAAGGAAAATCAAAATACTTTCCTCAAGGTAATTGGCTCTAAAACAATTGAAGAATTTTCCACAAGGTTGTAATGCAATTAGGACTGGCATTTTAGATAATTTATATCTCTAAAGGTATGTTTATGCCATCATACTCCTATTTTGTGGGGAAAAGAAGAAAAAAAAAAGAAAAAAGAAAAAGCTGCTGGCAAGAGAAAGCTGGTTTTGCTATTACGGGCAATGAAATATAGATTTAACCATCATCCACCTAGTACTGATTAAAAGGCAGCAGAATGCCAGGATCATCTCTGAGGTGTGACCACGGTTGGGTAGGATGCTGTGTCACCAACCACATATCTGCAGGTTTCCCATTCAGTTTTCCATCAATGCCAAGTGATGTGTCATCACTTGCTTTCTGCTGCAGCACCTCAAGAGCTGTGCTCCCCAGCTGCCCTGCCAGCTTGGAGGGGAGCAGCTGGTGCAGCTGGGAGCTCCAGGCCCACCACACAGAACACAACCAGCAGCCACACCAGTGCCCGGGTTCGTGTTTTGAGAGATATCCAGGAACACCCTAAGCAGAGATGCCAAACAATCCAAACACGCAATAACAACTCCAGAAGTGTGTGAAACAGCTGGTGAACTTGTTGGTATGGGATATTATGAAAGCCAAAGCATTGCCCTGACACCACTGGGAAGCCTCTGTTTCCCTGGCTACCAAAAGGTCCCGGGTACAACTGGGGAAATGATCACTCTGTGCCTGCTTCTTCCTTATGCTTATACTTAACCACCTCTGGCTGACTCTTGCCCAAGACACAGTCCAGGGCCAGGGGACATTTGCCTGGCTGCAGCAGATGCCGTGATTGAAATTATGGGATGGAAACCTTTCGTGTCCTGGTCTAGGTGGAAGCAAATGAACTGGATCAATTGTCATTACAGATGGGTCTGAACTGAAACTGGGGAGACACTCAACATCTCTTCAGAGCCGCAGCAGCCATTTATGGGTAGATGTCCTGTCCTCATGACAGTATGAACCAAAGCCATGGATTCAGACAATCACCATTGAATGACATCTGGATGTGGTCCTTAATGGTAGAGAAGCCACCGATTGTATTACAAGAGTAACTCAATGCCCCTGGAAAAGTAAAGATGTTCCTTACCCTTGGTTGTAACCCAGCTGACCTATCAGTACACCGTAAAATGATCAGAAAAGCAAATCCAAGAGCTGTGCTGCTGTACAAAGCAGATGATCACACCCTTCTGTTCTCAATCAGATAGACAAAGAAGCCATCAGCTGTGCCCACAGGCTGATCTGCCCATATTTGATAGATCCATATTTGCAAAAACCTACCTTGAGCCATTTCGGAGCAGTTTGGGAACCTGGCTGTGGGGTCACAGACCTGACCCCAGACTGGCCAAGAGGGGACATGAATGTCCTGCCTGATCCTTTGTGCCTTGCAGCGGCCTGTGACATGGCACACATCCCAGGCTGTAAGCAGACACACGTTCAGTTCCACTGCTATGAGGTCATTCACTCCAGCTAAAACTTTAACAGAACCAAATGCAGATTCTTAACTTGAAAGACTATGAACAGGGATACTCACTACTGGGCTGAGTCGTTAAGTTGATATTCCCGGGACCGGTTGAAGCATTCTTGGATCCCAGAGTCTGCCCAGAGCCTCATCATAGCTGACAGCAGCTCTGGAGAGAAGGGCTCTGTGTCCTCCATCCGACTTACGACATCGCAGACCATCTTGGCATCAGCCTGCAGAGGAAAGAAACGAGAGGTCACATAGATGCCCAAGGCAGAATCTGGAGCCAGAGATTTCAGAAACAGTTCACCAAACCATCAGGAGTAAAGAGGCTGTGTTTCTTGGGATGGAGCTTTAGCATCCACACTGTGTAATCCAGCTGAAAGGGCAAAAGGAGGATGAAGGAAGGCTATCACAAGGAAAAAGGTAGTTTGTGCAATCCGTCTCACATCAACAAGTATTTCTATTCAGCAGACAAAGCAGTCTGCACTGCACGTGTACAGAAGGAACAAAAAGAAATTCATACATGTACAAGGATATTTAAAATTGTTAGCAACAATGCCTGCTTTAACCAAGTGTGGAACCTTGCTGAAGTGGGGGGTTTGTATCAGAAAAAAACAGCAGGAAGACTCCAGAAACAATTTTTTCCAGATGCTGGTTTACTGCTTTTCCTGAATTCTTGTTCTTTGCTATGAGCCCCTGCTACGAGGGCTAATTCATATTAATGCAGACCACCTTGGCTGGCTGTGGTGCCCTGTGACTCAGAGGGAGAGGAATCTCCCACGGTTATGGAGCATGGCAGTGAGGGCAGGGCGAGCTGGCCATTTTCAGACAGAATCTTTTTTGTGAGATTCACTGGGACAGCAACTTTTCCTGGAGGATAGTGCTCTGACACAACTTAGGTTCAGAAGATGTCTCAGATTTAGGATGGGAATGTCTAGAGAGCCTTGGAATAGCTAAGTTCAGCCCTACAGTAATAGTCCACAGTGGCTGATGCTTCACTCATTTGTGAAGCAGGACACTCAAATTCATGACCCCCTCTGCTTGCTTTGCAAGAAGTGGATGTCCCACACCACCCACAGACTCCTGAAACCCTTGGGATGTTGGCTAATCTGCAGAGTTTTTCTTTCATTGCTTTGAAAATGTCTCATATTTCTACAAGCTGAAACAAACCCAATTACTATTGCTATAATTAATTGGAAAAGAGGAGCTCTTGTTCCTTGTGTATGTGCAGCATACACGTCTGCTAGACTGAACCCGTTCTTGGCCAAATGCAGGTGGAAGTCTTTGCCTTCCAGGGTGTTTGATCTAAACCATCAAGTGCAGACCAGAAACACAAATTTTGAGAGGGGAGTGCAGGCTCTGGCCATGCTTTGCTGGGTACAATTGGAAGTGCCATCATTGAGGAACACCACAATAACCTTATTGTATGGATGGGAATGACAAGTGTATGACAGGGTCTGCATGGTCAGGATCAAAACTCTGTAGCCTCTTTGTTGAATACTGAAATTGTGGAAAAATTGCAGGGCACCAAACCGAAAGCACTGGAGACTGAAGCTGCTGGAGATTTCAGTGCTCAGTGAAAGAGCCTCAAGTCCCCTGAACACCCAGCCTTTATAGGCTGAAGAAGTCTCAGTACTGTATGTATCAGTATCCCATAAAACTTAATGGGGTGGACTCCATGCTTTGAAGGCTTCATGAACATAAAACCTTTCTCACAGAGCACTTAACTTCATATTTTAATGCCCAGGAATCCTCACAGCCCTCTGTACAGACTCTCCTCATTTTGGAGAAAAAGTATTGGTGACTCACACCTCAAAGCCAAGACAAACGAAGAACCTTGAAGAGTTCAGTTAATTTCAAAAGCTTGTTTTCTGCCCCGGAGTGCTTTATGAGCTGAGTGAATATTCATAAATCATCTGTATGGTTTGCCTGCCCTGCTGGAGCTGCAGTTCTGCTCTTTTCACAGACTCTAAATGACATAAAACCTGCTAATGGCTGCAGCCTGCCTTGGCCCCATTATTTGTGCACGGGTGATGCAGGAAAAGCATCCATGCTTTCAGTCAGGTAGAAGGACGTCTTTCTATGTTATGTTGACTCCTGGGTGGGTTATAGGTGTAAGTCACAGATCTGTCCATCTGTCTGTGATGGCCAAGCACATTTCAAGCTCTCCGGCTATCATGGGCAGGGTCTGGGCTTCTTCTGAGTTTTATGGATTTAACTGCAGGCTGCTTTCTGCAAAATACCAGAGGGAATGGCACAGTCGTCATGTTTTCTGTGCTGAGAAACAGCTGCGTCACCTTTTCAACTAGTGAGACTTATGGCAGTTCCCTGTGAGTAAGACCCAAAACAGGAGGGTTTGAGCAGAAGACAGAGATGAACAGCAAGGACAGGGTAGAATGGGCGTGCCCAAGCACAGACATGTCCAGCTGTGGTTATCTCTAAGTCTGCTTGGGCCAGAAGTGGGGCCAAGCATGTAGGGCAGGGGATTATTTTGGTACATGCTCCTCTGCAGTCACTGGAGGTCCCTTCTGGGGACAGGAGAGGCTGTCCTCCCACAGCATGGACACCTGCCTGAAGGGCAGACTGTGAATCAGCAGGCTGAAACAGGGGAAGAACTTGAAGGAAAGTTTATTGCTCCTGCTGAATGGTAATAAAAATATTCCAGACTTAGTTTTATTTTGCAGAGTGAACCACTGAACTCTTGGTTTGACAGACCCAGAAAAAGCAGGTGAAATGAATACTTTTAAAAATACCTCTTCCCCCTTCCAAAGCTGACGTCCCTCTGTCAAGGAGCATGGGGCCGTCCAGGAGTTCAGGCATTTGTTAGATGATTTAACGAGCAATTAAGGATCCAAGAAGAGAAGATACCCCTTTCTTTTCTCACTCTCCAGGCTGTGTCTCAAGCTGGGAATGACATTAAAATCTCCAACTCCCCCTGGGCCCAGCAGGTAGGTTTTTAAATACTGCCTGATTGACTTTTCCCTGCTCCCTCCCCTGGGTCTGCTGCTACTGCTTTTCCCGAGGTGAGAGGAGACGAGCCTCCTGCCACGCTCTGCCTCTGTACTGCAGCCAGCAATTAAATAAAGCAAAACAAAACAGGCCAACCAGCCCCCCCCAACCCCTGCCTAGCAGTTCCCATCCGACAGGGTTGTCGTTAATGAACATCACGGTGGTATTTCAGCTACCTCAGGAGCTAAAAATAGGCAGTGCTTGGCCCCTGGGATTGCTGGAAGGAGCTACAAAATGGTGCAGGGCTCCTTCCACCACTGCTGCCTCTGCCTTTCCCAGCTGCTCTGTCTCCCGTCTCTTCGGAACAAGATGTCTGGGAGGAGGATAAGAGGTCAGGCTGGTCTTCTTCATGCTGGTTCTTATCCGGCAGGAGCTACCACTGCAGCATTCCCACACATCCTGCTGCCACTCCCCAATGGCCTGCACTTTCCATAGCATGTGAAACCCTAACACCTGAGCTGATTGCCTTTGGGCTGGTCATTATGGACAATGGGATTTGTCACTTTGTGTCATTCCTGAATGCTGATTCCATCCACCTACAGCAAGAGAATTAAAAGTAGCTGGGCGTGGCCTGGGGAGACAGTTGAGCTTAGAGACCATGGTAAAGTGAAATTATATATCCAGGCTTAAGACATCAAGCCGAAAGACCAAATAACTCTTTGCTGAAGAACAAACCTTCACTCGGGTCGGGGAACAGAGGGGGCTCGGTAAGGCCAGGGCAGGGTCTGAAATCCACAGGCAGATGTGAACAAGAAGTTTGTAAACACAGCAGGAAGTTGGCATGTGTCACTCCCAACCCTGGGTTGCGGGCCTACCTGTGCACCAGACTTTCGGTATAAATCCAGTTCAAAAGGGGATCTGTTCTCTCCCTAACCTGGACATAACTGCAGTTATTTAATTGTCTCCCATATGTCACTGTCACCAAGCTCACAGCCTGTGCTCAGCATGCAAACTTGTGACTTCACTTGCAACAGCCACACAGCCCAATTAATGTGTTACCTGGCTGGAAGGGAGAGGGGCCCCTCCCAGCAGTCTGACACTACCGGCAGCCACGTTTGTCGCTGCAAGCAAGTTATTTTCAATCTCACCAATACAGACCATCCCTAATTACTTGTTCCTCACCACCACCCATGACTGGTGCCCATGAAGATACTGGCAGAGCTGCTCTATGAAGGTACCAGCAAAGCTGTTGCTGCCCTGGCTGCTGTAGAGTTGCACTGGAGTAGGACCCAGGCCCCATCTCTGACTATCCCAGGGTAAATCCTGGCTCTGATCCTTTGAAGTTGCCTGGACACTGACTAGGNTTTTTTTTTTTCCAAAAGGAATAGTTTTCTGCAAGAAGAAATTTAAGGGAGAAGCAAAACCTTATGTGAAGCTGTGTGGTATAAATCTGCTAAACCCTACAGAGCTGTACTGTGTTACAGCCACTGGAGAGATGAGCTGGTGTGGCACACTGTACTGTCCTTTCCTTTTGGTGAGCTAAATCCCAGTAAGTATCATATTTTTGCTGTTATTTACTCTGATTAATGATACTTGTCACGTAGCCTATCTCAAAGGTTAGTAACCCTGGGGCAATTTCCTCTGGTGGCTGGTTGTACCAGGAGCTGCTTCTCAGAACAGTTCAGAAAATCCATGCAGTGGGGGAAAAGATAAGCACTGCAATTTGGCTGGTGGTACAAGGCAAATCAGTACAGTACTAGTAATCAGCAAGCAATCTCGTGAAAATAGTAGTGGCCATCATGAGTCATGAACCTGGGGGTAATCAAACTGATGTCTTGAGACCATCCAGCATCCAAAAAGAGCATCCTTGGAAGGGAATCTTCGTGAGGGACCCAGATCTTGACCTCAGAGCACAGCAGTATGTGCCTCTGCTACTCCAGTGAGAAATGATGTCCTGTAACTTCGCGGCAGAACGTGTCTCATAAACTGAAAACCTCCCCCTTCTCCTTACAAAATGTCTCAGAAATATGGACTACACTTCCCAGCCAAAGTGTGGTTGCATTGCAGCAAAAGCCAGTGATTTTCACAGCATTTCAGCCTGAATAAATCCTGGAAACAAAGCATGGCTGGTGAATATGCCTCTTCCAGAGACATCTAGGGCCCAGCTCCAAGTCCATAGAAGTTTTTGTAGACACTGAATAAATAGCTACATGTATGACTCTCCCCCTCACTCTCCCTCTCTTTCTTACACATCTGTGTTTCAGACCTGACCTCTCAATCTGTGGAAATCTGTCTGGCATTAAGCAGCTGCTGTGCATCGTGGAAGAGACAACCTTCCCCCTGCACCCTTCCATCTACTCTCAGAACATTTAATTGAGGCCTCCCACCTTGGCTTGGCATTTGGCTTGCTGAGAGATCCTGGAAGGCACTGAGCAGGTAAAAATCTATCCAGTGGCTTATTGATGTCTATCCCTTTGGAGATTACCTTGAGGTGGGCACCCAAACTACATCCCCTTTTCACTCTCATAAGATGGAGGTGGAAATGCAAAACTCTGGACACAGGTCCCAGTGGTCTGGGAAAGGGGTTTACGCAAAAGCTCAGTACAGTGCTCTCTAGCAGTTTTGGTCACACACTAAAGCTAAGCCTAAAAAGTTAGGTTAGAGATAGCTAGCTTTCCACAGAGTCAGAGTGGCCATCTACCCTTGTGTAAAACATCTCACAAAAATGTTGACTTGGATACAATGCCGAAGGGCTGCCATCTGTCTGGGAGCAGACAAACTCTTCTGTACAGAAAACATAACCCGACAGCCATGGTGACGTCCAGATCTTCTCCCGAGCTTGTGCTGTCCGGCTGGCAATTAGGAAAGCCCTGGTTTTCATATCCTTCTGGAGCCAAGATGGCACCATCACCTCGGACTGTCTTGGCCAAACAGTTCTGTGTGTCTGGGAAGTGGTCTAGGATCTCTAGCCTGAAACCTTGTTACAGCTGTTTTTTTCTGCCTACTGCTTCCTATTTGGGGAGACATGGAGGAGGACTGATATTATAGATTATTATGTTTCTTACAGCAGGCCAACTGCTCTGTGTTCAGTATTACCTTCATTCCCATTCTGCAGTATCCCATGATACTGCAGTTGATCAAATAAAATTTGCCAGCCCTTGTGTGGGTATAGCCGTCTTTTCCCCTCCTGCAACACATATAAAATAATATTCCTGGTTTGCTTGGACTGATGACTATCTGACAATCCAGGCACTGGATAATGCATGGACTAGACTAAGCTCTTGGGCTGCCAGCTGGCCACTACCATAGTAAGAATTCCTGTAGCTCCATGTTCTGTAGAAAATAGTGGTTCATTCACTACTGGGGGAAAACCCACCACCCAACAACACAGAACTCGACCTGCAAGAAGGACAAGTCATTTCTTGAATTTGCTTTTTTCCAGGAAATGCAGGGTTCTTGAGGAGCTCAGAGAAGCTCCAGAGCTGGGCGAGACAAACGCAGTGGGTAGCTGACCTGATTTTTCCAAGCAAGGATGGGAAAGCCAGAAAGCATGTGTTAAATGGTCTCAAAATAGGTCCTGACCCACTAGCTGCAAAGGAAGGAGGGAAAACAGCACTCTGTCCATCCCAGTCCCTTTTATTTCAAGCAGAGGGCATCCCTGTGAGACCAAGAACCACTGCACACTCCATCGGCATCGCTCTGAGAGCAGGACACTTTGATGGGTCCTCTGCCCTACAAGCACTGAGCGAAGGGGCTGGGTGCAGGACCTGAAAGCCCAAACATCATCTCGCGCCGAGGACTGCCAGGCCGTGCAGGCACAGACAGCACTGCCCACCAGGGAGGGGATGAGAGAGAGAGTCACAGATGGGGGACATTAGCCGCATGGCTTCATGCTCCGCAGGGAAGTGCTCTGCCGCAGTGCTGAGGAGCAGGCTGGAAACATGTAAAGATGAGAGAGCAAAATCCTTGCAGCTTACTGCCCTTCTCCTCTCCCTAATATCCTCTGCTGGGTAAAAGTCCATAAAATGTAACAGCACTGGAGTATTTGTGCTGCAGTAAATGGCAGTGAAATGCCTGAGATGCCACAGTGAGAACGCAGGTGGGGAAGCTGCACTGGCCCCTGGCATTTGTAAAATAAATGGCTATTTTCCATTCATTGCAACGCAGGCGGCTGAGTACGAACAGAGAGGGAGTGATGGTGATTCTCTGGGGACCCACTCTGGGTTTGGGAATTCCTGACAGCTTTAGCCTGCACATCTTCCACTCTTCAAATGTCTTTTAAGATTTTCCACACCGCCATCCCTCCAGGCGACTGTGTTAAGGGTGGCAGGGCAGAGGGGACACAGTTTCATTCCAAGCTTTCCCACCACAAAGGCAGAAAACAGAAGAAAACAGGCTTTCTCTTTGGAACAGAAAGGGAAACCAGCTCCTATGATGGGTGCGTTCCCAGGAGGAAGATTTCTTAAACATCTCTGGCTAAATGCCACTTGTGTATGATGATTTATAGGGCAGCGCCTTCCTGCTGGGAAGTCGTGCAGTGCTGGAACCTAGTAATTAGTTTAATGCTCAGAGCTTGATGCTGAACGGTGGGTGCTAATCTCCACTCTACAATTAATCTCGCAGATTTATCAGCGCCTCTGTGATGAAGGACTAAGTCTGTGGGTTACATTCATCTGTCCCTGAAGAAAGAGATGGTGTTTCAACCAGAAAGAGCCCTGTTTCATTTTATGGTCCTTTTTTACTTGGTGATCTGTGTTGAAGATATATACTTAAAGGACAACAGGGAGAGGAAAAAATCCCTCCCTTCACTCCAACCCTGTAAATTTCATCTCCCTGTTGCCTCTTTTCTTCTCTGTAACCCATAATTGGGGTATCTGGGTAGGGATTTCTTACTGCTCTCCACTGAAACAGCTGGAGCGGTCAGTGGGTTTGCTGTGCATACTCAAGCTTTGTGTGATTATGAGATTGTGATTTTGAGACCCCCCTGATGTGGGGGGGTCCTCAAAATTATTTCTTGCATTGCTGATGTGACATTAGGCATCACAGCAGCCAAAGAATACTGATTCTTCCACTTGGCAGCAGAACTGAAAAATTAGGTGGTGTAAAAAATCATCTTGAATGAAACATGGATTCTCCTGTGAACCCAAAATCCTCTGGAAAATTTAATTTCACATCCAGCCAAAGCACTTGTCTTAAGTCCTATCAAAATATTTTGAGTTATATAGGTGCTCAGTATTATTTTTTAGAAGTATGTCAATTTTCAAACAAAAACTTTGGTTTTGAATGAAAAGGTGGAAAAATGAAAACAAATTACTTTGTCCTTTCAGGAATGCAAAATCCTCTTGAAAAATTCTCACATAATTTCCTTTTGTCCATGACTACATGTAGATTTTGACTGGATTTGTAGATTTTGACCAGATTTTACAAATGTTTTTGCTTTATTTCAGACTGTTTTTAGCAATTTCATCAAACATTTCTGCCTAGGTCTATTAATAAGTATAACAAGAACTTTCTCTGAGGAGTCCTTCATTCACAGCTTATTTTCTGTCTTTATTTCGACTGTTACCACCTTAAATTTTCTGGTTTTTGGTCCTGTGCACTTTAACCAAATGTCCTTCAAGATGATCACTGCTGAGTTTTCCTTGCAATGAAGGGGTTTTCCTTAGGTTAAACCTGCACTTCACAGGAACAAAATGAGGTGTGTAAAGTCTGACACCTGCCCACCAGGACACCTGGGGCTGTGCTGGCACTGGGCTTTAAGAGCTGTCCCAGCATCTGGGTACATACTGAATTAATGGGGCATTGCAATAGGCAGGAATGGAGTTTCTTCTGCAAACTTAAGCAACTTTTCCTTGTTTGTTTAAAGCTTAAGTACTCTGGGAAGAGGGATCTCAGAAAAGATAGCAGTGCTTTGCTTTGCCCAGCTTGCCCTAATGCACATTGGTATTTTCTGGGGAACCTCCATGGAAAGAGACAATGGAAGTGTGCAGATGGAAGTGTGCAAACCTGCAGTTGTTTTAGGATTGCCACTGGCAGTAGTTCCCGAAGCAAATACCCACCAGAGGTCATGAGTAAAGCATGTGCTTCCTGTCTTTGCCTCTGCTGGTGTGGTAACTTCCTGGGTTTTGGTCTCTGGCTACAACACAACCACCGATGGAGATGCAGGGTGACCCCAGACAAGGGGGAAGGATTTCACACTGACACATGGCAGGTTTAAATTGGATATTAGGAAGAAATTCTTCCCTGTGAGGGTGATGAGGCCCTGGCACAGACTGCCCATAGAAGCTGTGGCTGCCCCATGCCTGAAAGTGTTCAAGGCCAGGTTGGATGGGGCTTTAGGCAACATGATCTAGTGGGAGGTGTCCCTGCCCATGGCAGGGAGGTTGGAATAAGATGATCTTCAAGGTCCCTTCCAACCTAAACCATTCTAGGATTCTATGATATTAACATTGTGAGGGGGATAGACTGAAACAAGATGTAATTCACTGAGTGACTGGTTAGCAAAATTTTGCCTGTGACTTCTTACTACTACAGTCTTTGTTTAGCTTCTCTCCCTCTTAATTTCCAGGTGACTGTGAACCCTTCTCTGCAGGGAGGACCAGAATTTCCAAGAGATGGGGGTAGAGGAGTATTTGGCTGAGGTTCTGCTGTGAGTGGAAGCTGCATCTGATGGGGCTGAGGTTGAGCAGTGACTGGTCAAGGAATGTGTGGCTGCTTAAAAGGAGCCCCAGAGTTCAGAGCAGATGAAAGACAAATTTTTAGTTACATCTCCCTGCTGCTGTATTTCCAGCAAAATCAAGACTTGGGTGCTTGTAACAAGCTTGGAGGAGTTCTTCCTTTGATCAGCAGGGATTACAGAGACTAACCTCCAGCAAGTTCCTCCTTACCGGAGCTGAGGCACATCACACACTAACAGATTTGCTCATGAATTGTTTCAGGTTGCTGCAGAGAAAAAATATCCTATATTTTCCTTACAAGAGCATCAAGAAAGTCCCCCAACCCTTTGATAGGGGGAGGGTGGGAGTGGAAGAAGAGGGAAAGGGAAATAAGAGGGAGGGGAAGGAACCTGTTGGGCTGAGTGTGAGCATTGCTGTTCCAGGGGAAGCTGTTCTCAGGGATATTAAAAGGAACTTTATTTTTATTAACTGCTCTTTTCAGAGAAAATTGTTAAAAGGGACCTCAGGTGCATCATTAAATGAGAGGACAGTTCATAAAATAAATGGCTGGTAGAGAACTACCCTTCTAACAGCTTAACAAGGGTAGGCAGAAATAAGCTGGGGGGCCAGAAGAAATCTTTGATGCTGCTGTGTGTATTTATTATTTATTCTTCTGGCACAAATATAGCATCAAAGAATATAAAAACCAAAAAAAGCCCAAAAACTGTTGTCACTGGATTAGTCCTACATCTCTGTAACCATGGCATCATGTAGTAATGACAAGGAAAATCAGCAACAATGGGAGAAAAGCACCCAGCATTTATGACACTTATGAGGGTGAGGCAGACTTCCTCGCTCTGGTAAGGATGCACCAGAAGGGATAAGAAAATCTGGGAGCATCTTCCTAGCCTGGGCATCTGTGAGGCTCAGCTACGGTGGAAAATGCCACAAAACAACGGATTTGCTCCCTTGTGTGTAAGCCTATGTGATACATAGAGAGGATAGAGGGTGGATCCCCCCCTAAAACACTTTGCTGCCATTACAGGTCATCTCAAGCCCCACAGAACAGTGGGGATGGCACCACTGCCTGCCTGTAGCCAAGAATGGAAATGGCTGCAGCATCTCAGCACCATGGCTGAGGCTCTCCGTGGCTGTGACCTGCTGATCTTCATCTCTGGGGGTGTGGCACTGCCAGTCCTCACCCTCCATCTCTCAGGTTCATCCTGTTTCAGAGCATTCCTTCCTTCCCCTCTGTGCTCCCTCTCTCTTTGTGCCACCCTCCCTGGGTCTGCAGCTGCTGCAGTGGGAAGCCCTTCCTGGTGGCTGGACAGAGCAGAGGACTGTGCTGACATGAGTAGCAAGGCATGAGCTTAATACTGCACTGATTATTTCTTGGAAAATTATATATATTCACTTTTTTCTGGAATACTTCAGTTAGACTGGAAATATTTCAAGTACCATCTGGGGGTTAGGGAGCTTCTTTTAATCTGTTTTTGTTTTGTTTCTTCTTTTGCATCTTTGCAGAAAAAGGAGTAAAAGCCTACTCCAAAATGTCCTCCATGGAGGGAGTGGGATTTGGCAGTGTCATGCAGTGATGCCAGTGGATAATGGGATGCGAGAACAGTACAGCCCGACTGCCTCCCAGAGCCCCTTTGCAGAAGGGGTCAGACTTCTCCTGCAGACAGATTTGGGGCAGAAGTAACCAGCACTCTCCAGCCATCCAACTGGGAGCAAAGCTCAGGCTTGGGGTCTGTTTGTGCTGCCCTGGACTCGCCCAGTGGCACAGAGCAGAAAAGCCAATAAAACCTTGGAGCAGAGATTTTCACAGCTGCCTAATGGGTCTAGAAATCTGATTTTTTCTAAAATAAGCAGCCTAGCAGGACTATAGTCATAGGGCTATAGATGTACATCTCGGCAGCAGAGTGCACAGTGGGTCCCTCCAGTTAGTTGGAAAGTGAGAAACCCCAAGAAATCCAAAGGTCTGCGATTCCTAGCTCCTCTCTATCTTCCCTTCTTGGTTACTTTGTCTTTTTCTCTCCTGGCAAGCCTCTCTCCCCGGCACTGCTGCAGCTCTGCCTGCCTGCAGCCATCCCAGCCCCAGGAACAGCCCTGCCTGTGCAGCACTCTCTGGAAATGCCATTTCTCTCGCAAGCGTTCAGTCCATGGTGCATCGCAAAAAAATATCCCCAGCGGAGTGAATGATGTCAGTAAGACTCTTGCCTTCCCTCCACCTCCCAGGGCTACTTTCTGCCTTGGCTACGAGCCTGCTGCATCTTTGTGTGGTTAATAAAAATAACCTAAAAGTACTCGGGAGCAGACAGAGCAATCCCAGAGACTCCAAACATCTAAGGGGCTTTGTTTCCAAGGCAACATCTTGTCTCCTAGCTGCAAAAGGCCACGGGAATGAAGGCAGCCTATGGAAAATGAATAGCTAAATGACAACAACAACAAAAAAATCTGCTGGGGAGCGTTTCAGAGAGGGAGGGGTGCTCGTAGTGGGGCCAGGAAAGAGTGAAGCTGAGCAAGCCAGGAGTAGCTGCACAGAGCATGCAAAGGGACAGGGTGCAATTTATCTCATGAGAAGCTCAGTCCTGCCCCCATTGAAATGCAGAGCACCACTTCCACAGACTTAATGGGAGCAGGGGAGCTTGCACAAATCAGCTATTCTTTTCTTTCCCCCCTTTTTCAAGCTACAGTGTTTGAAGACTGAAGCTAGTTAAAAATAATCTATTGTCCAAGGCAGAGACTTCCCCGGTCCCAGGAGCTCCCCAGCCAGGGCTGCAGCTCACTGTTGATTTTGGCCACCCCAGTTTCCCACTGCCAGAGCTGCCTCCTCCCTCCACAGCCCAGGGCAGCGAGGCAGGCGGGAGGTGCCAGAGTACCAGAGCATCCCTCCAGTTCTTCCAGGAAAGAAACTTGTTTTCACCCATTTTCCAAGGTTTCCAGAGCTGTGCTGTGTGTTAATATCTGTATGCAGTCCAAGCTGCAGTCAGTTCTTTCACTATGGCTGCAAGGATGCTTTGCTCTTATGGCCTTTTGACCCCACTGCCCAGATAGCAGACTTGGAGCATCAGGCATGGGGAAAGCACAGACCCCTCTGCCCCCCACATCCTACCCATGACACCCATGGCCCCTGTCTGCCAGCACCCTCCCTTGAAAAGGGTAGGCAGGCGGGCGGGTCTGGGGCTCCACCATGGTGCATCTAATGTGCAAGCTGCCCTTACGTAAGTGCCTGCTGCAGTCAAATGCCCCCGGGATCATTTATGGGATTGATATCAGACAGGGAGGGGAGAGGCTCTCCAGCGCCAGCCGAGACGCCTGCCTGCAGATGCACTGCTCCTGTCTTTCCTCTCCCTCGTATCTCATGGGAATGCCTAAAAGCTGAGCATCATGATGCCAGTGAGCTGCCAGAGCTTTTCCTCTGTGTCCTAGGAGGTGGCATGGATGGCCTGGGAATGTGACATGACAGGCATTGGGTCAGGAGCTCCTCCGAGCTGGCTCTCACCTCCTCAGCAGCACAACCTACATGGAGCTCCACCATGCCTGAAGTGGACTCCCGACACAGGGAGGGGAGGAGGAGGGAGCCTGGGCATATTGAGGATATTAGGGTGTGCTGGTGCTCATCTCTGCCCTGGACTGGAGTCAGCCTTGGGCTCAAGCTCTCCCTCTCCTTTTCCTCAGAGACTCTTTGGGATGATGAACAACTCAGACATTGATGTCTTGCCTGATGTTAAAACATTTTATTTAACTAATGTCTTTTCTTTGTACCTTCTCTCAATCAATATCATGCGAACAAGAGGTTTCCAGAGGGAGAGCTGATGGGAAATGCTCACCTCACACTTTTTTTTTCACACCCTCTGCTGTGGGCAGAGCAAATCCATCCACATGGATGGATGACTGCTATTTATTATTCATCTTGGTATGCGGAGCAGAGCCTCTGTCTGAGCAAGATTTGAGATGATGAGGTTTGCTTCTCACTCCTCCTCCTAGAAATGGTTTTAAATTTAGCTTAACTTCAGGGAATTCCTCTGAAATTGCCCCGGAGAAGCAAGGCTGGAATTTGGCCCCTATAGCCCTGCCCAAGGCTGGAGAGCTGCCATGGAAAGCCTGCAGGGAAGTAGAGCCGGCCTGTCTGCTGTCACCACCGCTCCCGACGGGCCGTGTGGGTGTGTCACCCTCCCTGACTCGTGCAGAGCAGTCGGGTACATGCAGCGCAGGGCTGGGAGGCACGGGCTGCTGGAAAAGTGGGGGACAAGCAGTCTGGCCAGTCACTGTTCCCTCTCTTCCCAGGGGACATTCAGTGGGGGAAAACCTGGGCAACAGGAAGTTCCTAGGGTTTGAGGATGGACCAGTAGGGATGAGACTTAAGAATTGAGAGAACATGGGACTTGGATATTTGTATCAAAACTACCACAGCCATTTTACCTTCTTGTCCCCATTTCATCCTTCTTGCAAGTACCCACTGAGAGTATTGTGCACTTGATAATTTTCTATCCTAAACTCCTTTGCCGTGTTCCTGGATCACCTTCCACTGGCATTTCATCCCCACATGGCTGAACTTCACTTCTACTTGACATGATTCCTACAGATCACATTGAGTTTTCACTTGCAAATACTCTTGGACCACTTTCAAAGGACACACCCCCACCTAACCATGACATAAATTGTGTGGTACTCTCTGTACAACTGGCTGTCAAAATAGTTCAAAATATTAATACAGGAGTTGGGATTTTCCAAGGTACTCGGTACTGACCTAACCTGATTCACACTGGGCTTGACTGTAAATTGTTAGCATCAGGGAACAATGAATGTTCCTGAAAATCCCATCGCTTGGACGTGATAGAGAAAATAGACTTTGCAGGATTATTATTGGCTTGGTAAAAATTCTCACCTAGATGTCTTTAAAAATGCATCTGCTCAGGTCGTTAATGTCATTTGCATGGACGGTTTTGTCATTACATCTGAATGAATAAATAGTATTGATTTATACTACAATAAATTTATAGAATAAATAAGAGCTAAAATACAGCCACCTGGGTGGCTGTACTATCCTTCTTTGGAGTATTTGCTGGCAAATGTCTCATGTTTTAGTTTTTTAAGAGGCCTGAACAGGGGACAACACATCTGTTACCCTTGGTCCTAACATGACCTGGTGATAAGCATCTGTTGAGCAGTCAGGGCACTCCAACCCCCTCCTAAAAACCTGCCCCTTCATTCTCTGTGCCACCCTTCTGCTTCAGTGGCTTAGCTCATTGACTTGGGCTCAACAGATACACACACACTCAGGATGGCTTCCAGACCCTCAGCCAGGGATAGACAATACACGCTTACATCTCCTCCTCAGATCAAAACTGTCAAGCTTTCAACTTGCCTTTGAGCTTGTATCTTCAGAGTAATAGGTCAAGCTGGAAATGCATTTCCAACCCGTGTCTGCCTACCAGAAGCAAGCTCTCCTTCGCTCCTTGCTGCTCCCTGTGAGCCACAGCACTGAGTAATGAGGCCATTGATGGAGCAGTGGTATGTTCTTTTGTCCCTGCCAAAACCCAGGTCCCTCCTATTCAACTCAACAAGATGTGAAGTCCTGGTGCTGCCAAGTGTCCTTTCAGCTGCCAAAGGAAAAGGAGCTAATCAAACGAGGAAAAGAGCCCAAGTACCAGGCTCCATTCCCAGCTCAAAGCCTGTGGATACAATACCCACCAGCTGGACTGGTCGGCTCCGAGCAGCTCCTGTTCTGCCCGTCCTGGGGTGAGAGCCGTGGGCTCTGCTGCTCCCGGTCCGCATTACTGCTGCCTCAGTTAGCCTGTGTCGGAAAGCTGCTGCATTGATCCCTCTCAAGGCACACCACAGCCTGTACTTGTTAGTCCTTTATTTTTTTAAAATTCTATTCCGCAATGCCAGCTTCCTATCTCCCCTCCTTATTTCCCACAAAAGGAGCAAAGCCTCATGCTGGGCCTTTCATGTCCCTCAGCCTGTCAGTGGACAGCACCTTTGAAATCATCTTTTTGGCCTCTGTTTTGAACTCTGCAACTCAAACATTTTCTCTGTAAGAAATGGGAGGAGACTGTTGGTTTTCAGTATCAATATCTGAAGCATCATATGAGTGATTCTCCCATAGTGCTGCTTGGTCAGTGATGCTCACAGAACTGGCTGGGCAGTGGTCAGCCAGCACCGCTGTGTTGGTTCTGCTGCTACTCCACATCAAGTTGCACCAGATGAGGATGGGGTTTGTTTTTGGCCGCATCCTGATCTGCTTCTCCACAACACTCTTCATTTTTAGCACTGACATTAAGTATTTAGAGCATAAAATGACTAATTTGCCTCTGCAGCCGCTATGTTTTGAGGCCATTTGGGAATCGCTGAAGTTATTTGCCACCTACAGCCCAGTGAGTTTTATAAAGCGATCATACGTTTCCATACTACTTCTTCCTTCCAACTGCTTGTTTACCACGGAGCCACCACTGTGACAATGGCTGGGGGGCAGTCGCTGCTGAGGTTAAACGTAGAGGTTATTGAACAGCCTGCTTACCACACACAACAGTTTAGGATGGGAGGTGAAAATGTTGCTTTGCCAAATGAATAACACCAAGTTATCCTTTTCAGCTGGAGCTGCTCCAGCGCTTTTGGCATTTCTAGAGCTGATGGACACCGCAAAGAATATTTAAGGAGACAAAAAGTAATCTGCACGCTTTGGAGGTTGGCCACAATGTCGCTGTAAATACCTCTCTGCTCTTGTAAAAAATGCCACAGGCCCTTCAAAGGTCACAGGCGCTCAGCTGCTCGGGGTCACATCTCTCGTGCCAACACGGGGCCCCTCACGTTAAAGCAGGCCAGCTCTGAGATGGAGAAGGATGTGTTTTGCTCAGCAGCCCTCCATCCCTCCTCTGACACTCTCCTCCCTCACTGGAAAGCCTGCCTGAGCAAGCTAGCCTTGGGTGCACTGATCCTGGCTTGATCCTTCCAGAGTCTTTGGAGGAGGGGGCAGCCCCAGCACTGCCATTCCAAACAATCCCAGGCTGATGATGTCACTGACATAGTGCTTGTGCGACAGGGAACAGTGCCATGGGGCCAAGTTGGTGAGCAGCACAGTGCTCCCCAAATCCAGACATGGCAAATACACACAGGGCTGGTCAGTGTCAGCCGTGGTGCTGGTTCCATATCACAGAGAGGTCAGCGAAGCCGCTCCTGATGGACCTTTGGCTGCTCATGCTGAACCCAGTTTCATGGCTACCCTGTATGTCACCCATCCGCAGCACCAAGGTGCTGGGTCTTTGATGACCTTGCCCGTCTGTGATGTGAAGGTGGCACAGGAGCTTTCCAGCAGCTCTGCTCCCAGCCTCGACATGGGAGGTGAAGCTGGGGGCATGCCACTTGTGGGCCCATGCTCCCTTCTATCACAGCCCATGATCCCCACACTACAGACGTGCCCTCACCATCTGTGTTTTGGCTCATTCTTTAGCTCTTCTGCTCTCTGGCTGGGCTAGGCATGGTCTGGCTGCATCTGTAGTTAATGCCTGCTGAAGGTCCAAGACATGAGCCTGTGGCCTTCCTCTGAAGGCTTAGCTGAAGGGATCATGGTCTACAGCAGGAAATATTTTGTCAACCCAGTTTTTGTTTATTGTCGTGGGCGTGATAAGTCTCACCTTCAAAACTCACCCATGAGTTCTGCATGTTGCTGGATTAGGGATAACAAACTCCTAAGGAATGGTGTTTTGCAGGGAACATCCTTCAAAGCTGTGGTGTCAGGTGCTGATGCCCTTCTCTGTCTGACACCTGTGCCCTGGACAAAGCTTTGCTTGCTCCATGGGAGTGCTAATTGCCTTCTTCTCACCTTTGGCCACGCTACCTCCACCTGCCCATCCATAACCAAACCAGAGTTTGTGTGATGTGGTATCTTACCTGCTTTCACTGCACCCCAGCAAGTTTTCTTTCTCTCTCCATTTCTATGAGAAGCTGTACACAGCCTGCTCCAGCATTAGGGCCTTGTCAAACAAGTGAGTAACACTCATGCATCACCTACCCCACCAAACTTCCCATCCCACTGCTTCAGGCCAGCTTGATGGACTCATAACCTCACAAGCTTTTCCATTTTAATGTGAATGGTCCTCATTCCGCAGTTGGGGTAATGAACACTGGCAGGAATTTTCTGTGTTTGTAAGTATTTCCTTGCTATTGTGAAGAGGCTGTTTTTCCCATTCTTCGTATCAGATGAAGATGGCTGCTCTGCCAGCTTACCATGTAAATTTAATAGCATTCCAAAACCTCTGTCCTACATAAATATGAATGTATTTCATCCAAGAGGAACCTGTTATTGAAGGAGCTGCATTGCTAAATCATTCAGAAGGTTATTGTTTGAAGTACTTGCAGTCAACAGTGTCTTGGCGATTACAGCTCAGAAAGGGAGGGAGGGTGGAGGAAAAGAATGAGTGGGGATCATGGAAACCTCTTTAAATGAGGGAGCTTATGTACCGAGATCATCAAGGTATAAGCAGAGCATTGCCAACCAGCAGGTCTGGCCCCAGGAGGATGGGCCAGCTGCAAGCAGCTCTACAAATTATTCACTGGCAATTGCTTTCTTGCTGCTGCCCTGACTTATTTACACTCCAAAAGATTTCTGAAGTGTGTTTATTTAAGAAAGATAAATCCAGAGGCTCTGGAAGGAGAGAGGAGCTTTCCAAAGGAATCAGGCCCTGGCACGACACAATTCATTTCACTCATTAACCCCTCCTCACAAGGAACACACTAAGTGCTTATGCATTATGCATCATCAGGAAATTCTGATTTGATGGAGACTGAAGGTTAAAAGGCATTTCTGTGCTTTTCCTTGCTCCTCATTGTCATGCTGGAAGATGGAGAGATATTGTGGAGGTGGGGAAAACTGGGGGAGTGAGAGCCCCTGTACCCTGACACTGAGTGCCACAGTGCAGATGGGAAGAGCTTCACGGCTGCTGAAGGACGTGTGTTCCCCTGACGTTAACGTCTCTTACTGAATTTAAACATTTCCACCCCCTTTAGTAAATTCTCTACTTTCTCTGAACAGTTTTGTGTTATCAGTACAAAAACCCACCCAAATCCTCACCTTCAGCCCTGTTAAGAAACATAATTCTGGGTACTGGAAGAACTTGGAGAAGGCACAAGGTCCAAACAGAGACCTTGCACCTTCCTAAGCTTGTAAACCAGCAGCTGGCAGACCTCATAGTTTCTAAGCTGATTTCAGTCATTTAACTGATGATGCAACTGTAGATCTCTACATCTCTGTCCTTTACTTTTTACTGATTCATCTGTTCCTCAAGCAAATGTTTAAAATGAATTTGCTTTTTTACACCTGCAAGTTGCAAGTGTTGTATTCTAAGATGTCAGTCTAATCTTTCAGAGGGCACAATTAGGCAGATGTTTATCTGCCCATAATGAGCTGGATGCATACCACAGGTAGCTGTAAGGGATAAAAGCCTTTATACCCTGCAAAAGTGCCCTTTGGGAGCATGTGCCTCACAAACAGAAACCCCCACTAGCATTTTGGTCCATCACAGCCATCATTCTCCTGGTTCTGGTGGAAGGCATCTAAGACTGATGCCTGGAGCAGCCCAGGTCTCTTGGGTTACCATGGGATGACAATGCCATATGATTTTGCTGTTGATCCAGCTCTAGATAAGAAGTGGTTATTTTCCTGTTGCTTTGCTCCTCCACATGATGCTGTTCAGCCCTTTCCAACAGCAAAGGTTAGGACCCCATCTTGTTTCTACTTAGCTTCAGCTGCATGTATAATTCATATGAAGTGCTCACTCCCAGTGCTGCTGCTGGAAAGGCACCTCTGACACCACTGGCCTGGCCCCACTCTGGCACTTGAACAGCATGTACTCATTTTTATGATGAGTGAAAGACGTCTTTCAAGAGTTCTGCTGAAAGTTCTGCTGAGCTGCTCAGAGTTCAGAATTTTGTTTTCTGGCAATGGGCTTTCACAGTCAGATACTCCTCATGCATTGCAACAGGATGAAGCTATTAAAAATACAATTTAATTTTGATCTCTCTGCTGATCAGTCCAGTGGGAATTCTCACTTAATCAAACTTTAATGTTTTCCTTGTAAATTTCAGTAAAATCAGTAATTGGTCTGGTAATTGAATTTTCAGATCATGTGTCAAAGGAATAATGGCATGCATGGGATAAGTAGCAGTCTGCCTCTGGAAGCCCAAACATCTGAAATGGAAAATTCTGCAGAATTTAGATAAAGATTTGAATATACTGCTGTGGAGCTAAGAATAGACCATATTATTTATATCGCCAAAGGAAGCGGCAGAAATCACAGAGATCTTCAGAGACTAAAGATGCTCAGACAGTTATGCACAGGAATTATGCTCATGGAGCTGACGTGGAAAGTTACTGACGTCTCAACACAGGCACACAGGTCCCAGAGGGCCCCACGGACCAGACAGCATTTCATGCAGAAGAGAAATGCCAGGCTTTTCCTTCCTGGAAGACACATTCAGGGTATCTTCCAAGTACCTAGGCAGAGAGTGGGGCGTAATGTGCCCATGGCAGAGATGCCTCGTTCCCCACACTGGGTGTCTCTCCCCTGTACTGGAGTCCCTGTGTGCTGCATTGTGTCCCATGTTTCCAATGGAGAGCTTAATTTCAGAGATCCATGACTGTTTTCCCATTGAGTTATTCTCGAGGTCCATTCCTTAGCAGGAGCTGATTTCTAACTAGACTGGAGAATAAACGAAACAGCTAGTGAGAAAAATTCAAAACATCCTTTCAATTAAAAATAAAATAAAATACAGGCTTCATAGCCATAACAGATGCCTGCATTTCTCTGAAGTTCACATACTTTAAGAACTGTGCCCCTCTCTCCTGGGACCATGACGGCAACACACAGTTTTTCCTGTACTTCAGATTCTTTCAAGTTTGGAAGCATTTCCAGAAGTACAATAAATGTCTGCTTTCAGCCCTTGTTTAATTATTCTTTCTTTTCTCCCAAGCATGTTTCTTCTTGCTTCACTGACACTTTGCACCTTTCTCCTCTAGTTCACTATCTCCCAAATTCAAGGTGACCAACCCTGAAAAAGATATAGATGGAGGGGTCCTGTTTCCTCTCTCTCCCAGTTTGTGCCTTTGTGCTTCAGTGAAATTGCTTCTGCTCACACTAAAATACAGGAGAGGAGAATGAAAACCCATGAGCCCACTCCTGCTGGGTCTGTGTGACACCTTCTTCCATCAAGTCAAGGCTACAGGGATGTGTGAGATGAAGGTAGGAGCGTGCCCATCTGCAGGGGTAGGAGACAGATGCTGGGTGGGAAGCACGGCTGCAGCCCGCTCCGAGAGGCTCAGGTGCCAGATGAAGGATCTGCTTTCCTTCAGGAAAGGAACAGGCAGTGCCAAGCACATGCTGCATCCAGGACTCTCCCCTGCAGAGGAGGGGAGCAGGGGCTGTTCTCACACTGCCTACATGGGTGCCACCAGCCTCTTAAGGAACTGCAGGCAACACTTGCAAAGAAGGTGATCACTCATCGCTCCCATCAGCTTAGGTGTGGAGGGAGAGATGATGTTCACAGTAATTCAGGCTTATTTTTTTTTCTTTTTTGACATGAGATGTCTTATATGGCTTTGCCAATCCTATGTCCATCACAGCCAGCTGGATGCTGGGGTTTCTCCTCAGTGCCATGACAAGAACTTACACTGGCTTTTGCAAAACAAATGCGCCAACAGATTTCGGCAGGTGGTTCTCCCCATGTCCTGTTTAGATAGTATTAGGTTCTCTCACTTCAGCAGTATCAAATGTCTGCACTAGACTAATGGCAAAATATCCTCTTGGGGTTTTTTCCTTAAATTTTAATTTTCCTCTCACTTCCATTTATTAGCTAAGCATTGCTATTGCTATCTAGCAAAAATTAAGATATTCAAACTGTTTTGCTCAGCTTTTCACTGTCAAACATTCCAGCAGAACCACCTCCCCTGAAAATGGTGGATTTTGAAAAATCTGAATTTTTAGATAGAAAATTACTTCCAGGGAAATAAATAAAATTGGATACAGTACATGTACTGGCATTAGCTCAGCTCCTTCCATCTCGGGGAAGGGGAGTTGTTTCAAAATTCAATCACTTGGATGTGCAGGAAAAAATGGTTCTGATTTGTTTTGATGATTAATATGTCCAAAAATATCAGTTTCCTGTCCATCATTCAGAGTGTGTTTATGTCACACAGCAAGGTGAAGGAAAGTTTATCCTTGAACAGTAACAGAAGACCAAGAGATTGGCTACTTCCAGCTGCCAAGGGCCACTTGCCACTGCTGGCCTTGGTAGTCATTTCCAGACTACAACCAACCACTGTGTCAAAGTTAAAGGCTTACAGAGTTGTGAACGCATTCATCTGCAGACACAGGAATCTGTAGATAATTCCTTATTAATAGCTCCTACTGCTGTAAAGACCAGGAATTCTGTGCTAACTGATCCATCGGGCAGGTTTTGCTGACAGCATTTAAGTAGCAAAAGTGCTCTCACTCTGATGATGAACACCCAAGCAGCCCTGTGTGGTTTTGCTCTGGGGATAGGAAGCAATCCCTGGCTTCATCCTTCAGCATTACATGGGTAGTGTTATCTACACTTTACTGGGAAGAAAACATGGTCCATCTACTGCATTTCAAGTGTGAGATGGGCAAAATGAAGTGGCTCTGTAGTGGTTTAACAGTTCACAGCATCCTCAAAGGGTGACAGCCATGCTGCAGGGCCAGGAGAGCTCTTGGGCTGCGCAGGTTCCCTGGTCACTGCTGGTACGAGGCACTGTGGGAGGAAAAGTAAGGGTGGTTGTGTAGCTCTGAGACATACACAGGGTGACTTTGAGATTGGCAGCCCCTTCTTCTCAAAGATGCTGATGAAAAACTAGCTTGAGAGGAATTCTCAAAAAGTAGGTAAAGCTATGGAGAAGTAGGTGGTTTGCAAGCAATGACGAAGAAGTGGTGGAGGGAAAGGGTGCTCTCAACAGCAAATTACTTTCCAGAGTCTTATGTGTATGATCATACCCTGGGCAGCACCAGGGATGTGTCTGTACCCAGAGCCAGCTGCTTCCCTCATGCAGTTCACACAGCAACCAGACTTTTCCAAGAAAATGTCAGTGGAACATCCTGCTGTGATGGCCTAAGTTGCATTCATTTCTCATACATTCCTGGGGAGCCTGGTAAAGATAAGCCCTCCTAGTTCAGTGGTCAGCACATACACAGGGGAGCACTCCTGCATTTCCATGGGGTACACGCAGCCAGGCTCAGCAGCTGCCACGCAAACACACCTCACATGAAGCCAAAGCACTGAGCCCACCTTCCAGAATCCTGCAGGCTCACTGAAGGAATAGCAGTGGGAAAGGCAGATGAACAAGCGTTAACAAACTGACAGATGTTTCCAGTAGCAGCAAGTTGGACAGAGAGGTGTGGGATCCAGAAATCGTGTCTGTGGGTGAGCGCACATCAGAGCCAGGTGGGCTGGGGAACAGACCCTGTGCTCACAACCAGTAACAGCTACAGCAAGTCTCAGCCTAAAGATGGTCTGTCAAATATTTTGGGCCCAGTTTGAGGAGAAACTCTTTGTCAGGTGATTACACAGCTGGTACTTCTCATCTGCTAATGATGGTTAACAGAGCCACATAAATGGAGAAACTGCTGTACCAAAGGGGCTTTTGCTCTGAGGGACTGAGGAGTGCAGGATTCTGAAGGGCTGGGCAGATGCAAGGAAAGCACCTCTCTGTTGTTGTCTAAGATAAGTCAAGGGCTCTACACACTGGAGAGGATACATCATGTTCAGATGTAGCAATTAGGGCTTCTGTTAGAAAATGCATACTCTGCTTTAAGAGACTTCTGACAAGCAGTAACAGTAGATTAGCAGAGTACAGAGGGGCTCTGAAGCTCCTGACAGCAGTGTTATCCTCTTTAAGATGAAGCTGTTGATAGGCAACCAAGTTACAAGTTGGCAAGATACAGCTGCTGTCTTCTCTTTCCCTTCACTATCATCCTTCTCTTCTAACCCTTTCAGACTCTAACTGCACTCAACAGATGGTCTAAAACAGTCACCTCTCTAAATCTGGAGAGGAAAAACTGCCCATTTTTTAAGGGTTACCCTAGTTATCTGCCCCTGGTCAATTCTGTCTGCAACCTGACTGCTCCTCTCCTGCCAGCTGTTTGTCTGGAGGCAGCTTTGTGTCCTCTGAGCACAGAAGGACTCAAGTCATGGCTTTGAGACTAAGAATCTAAGTTTTAGCCACTTTTCTTTGGGAGAGAAATAAGCTCTATCACCTTCACAATAAAGGCTTTTCTGGGCTCTGTCTCAACTGCTTGGGTGTTGAAGCAGTGTAGGAGGAACTTCTGGTTTTAGGGTTCCTGCAACTGAGAGTAGTCAGGAGCTCAGCCATGGAGGAGAGGGAAATCCAAGAAGTGTGAAATCTAAGCCCTCGTACTGCTTTTTTAAAAATTCGTAAAGAAGTGGAAAATAGCAAACTGTACCCTAAACTTGGAGGTTTGACCCTTGGGAAATCTCTGACTTCTGAACACCTTTTTCACCTCTTTGCAGCTTGTTTTTGCTCTTATTTATACTATTCAGATCCTGCTTTGTGTATGTGTTGTTACCCTGCTCATCTTCTGGAAATGTGAAGCCGACTTGCCACCCTATGGCTGTTCAGCAACCCACTGGTCAGATCTAGCCACAAAACCTCTCCATCAGACAATCCCATGGTGGTGCCCAGTGTGCCAATGGTAAGCGCCACAGGGAGTGTGCAGGAACAGCACATTTCAATCTGCTGTGCCCTAACTTCAGGCACTGTACAATCTGAAAGCCCTCTCTACTCACTTAAGCTTAATTGCACAAACCATAAAAGCTTCCACCCTTGCTCAGTGGCAGCTCTGGAACTGACTGATCCAAACCCTAAGTGCTTCCCAGCCTTTCCAGTGATGTAGAGGACAGTGGATTTGGACTCAGGTATCAGAAGTTCCCAGCTGGCAAAACATAAAAGCTTGTAACTTTTAAAGTCTAGTAGGCTGCTCTGTTTCAATGCCTGTGTATGAAGGGTGTGAGGCTTGTTACTTGTTGATACTGAGTCACTGGGATGCAGAACTTGGACTGAAACACTGGGAAAGTTCACAGCTCCAAACTGACCTGACCCCTACGACTCAGGGGATGCCTGTGTAAGCACTATATGAAATGTAACTTTAAGGTCAGGTTCAAAACCTTAAGATTCCAGCACTGTGAGAAATAACTTGAAAGAGTTTAGAGCAGTAGCTTGCAAGAGTTTAGAGGGCTAACAGGAAGTAGAGACTTGGCTAAAAGACACCCAGCATCTTTGGAGGCAGGAGAATCTCAGGATGTGGCAACTGAATGGGCAAATATTGCAACAGCCTCAGATACTTGGAGATTTTCCCACCCACTACCAGGCAGATGAGTTTGAAAACATTAGCAGTGACCCTATAGACAACCAAAATGAAGTGTTCTGTGAGAGACCACTTACAGGGACAGAGATTCCTGAGATGCTTCAAACCTTGTTTCAAGTTCCTGGGCTAGTACAGCAATGGTAAAAGGGAGTGGTAAAGCTGAGAGATGTGGAGGACAAAAGGCAGAGAGAAGGATACAAACCCAAGACAAATAAATATTGAGTACTGTCTCACTTCTGAGTTTTGTTCAATGTACAGAGCATACTCTGTTGGACTTTTTCTTTCCTTGCCAGCCTGGCATAAACCCAAATTAAAACTAAAGGTTATTTTTCACAATGCAGGTTTTTTCCCCCTGATCTCACCCCATTCCTGGTATTGGAGATGGGTAGCTAATATAATCAAGAAAGAAAGCACTAGAGTGAAACTTGGAGTAAAGACCGGGAAAGCAGAAGTTATGGGAGGTGGGAATGGTCACTGGATACTTGGGACAGCTTGATATGATTGCCCTTACAGGGAAGAAGAACCCAGAAGAGAGGCTATAGGGTGTTGAGGGAAAAGAAATAGCAAAGGAGGTTTATTGTCTGCTTGCACACATGCACAGCATTAGGTGAAAACACAGAAATTGAGATTGCATACCTCACTATTGGTTACGGGTCAGGCTGTCACCTCACGTTAAATCATCTTACTCAACAAGCAAAATCTCTTGCTGGGTAACTTTTCCCCAAGTGCTCAGTTTTCCCTTCTATCAATTTTTCCTACAACAGTAACTTCCTGCTTGAGGAAAAGCTGATGTTTATGATTACACTTCCAAATGCCAAAGTTCCCCAATGATCAAAACAGACCCGCGATTACCTGACAAGTATACTATTTTAAAATCTCTTGCAGCAAAAAAAATCGATGGTTAGGCAAAAGTATACATAAATAGCAGTCAGCTTGGTGTCATTATCCCAAACACAAAAAACATTTGGGGACCTCTTTTATGTGCTGAATATTTCATTCAGTCCTGCAGTGCAGTGACTCCCTAAACCTTCTCAAGCTGAGCTATGCTTTTGAGGCTCTAATTTGCTGTTGCCATGACATTGTTTATGTCTGAATTGCTTTTTTTAACCACTTTTTTCCTGTCTTTCGATCTCTTGCAGAGGCATTCTGAAATAGTGGGCATGAGCTGAACTTGTGGAACAGCCTGCGTGTCCTCAAAAATAACAGAAGAGTGTTCATTTTTACAAGCTTTTTGGCTGATAGAGTCCTGATGGATGGATAATTACAATCCTGACGGACGATAGCTTTTTAATTGGAGAAACCACAATGAACATATCTGACCTAATTGAGATAATTTTGGCTTTGGTGGGAGGGGGGAGAAGGGTGGGGGGCTATTTCATCTCTATTTTTTCTTAAATATTGACAGTCAGAAAAAAATGTTATTAAAAAGAAGAAACATCCTTGTTCTCTTATGCTTAATTGGGCTTCCAGAGTGAGTAGAATGTACAAGATAACATTAAGTTTCTCAGCAGTGAGTTTATCAACATACTTGCTTCCCAGATCCAAATGAGAATGGAAAAAATCTGTCAAGGTCAAACTTAGCAGAATGGCATTACTTGCTCAGGAACATTTTTTGCAGGAGAGGTACTTCCTTTAATGGGGTAATACCTTCCAGTTGCCTGGCTTCTTAATAATACAGCAGCATTTGCTGTCCAAGGGTTTAAAGAGGATTGTAGATGAAACTTTAGCAAATGTCACAACACAGAGGACAGGCAGGAGGGTGATGATAGTGCTCAGAGAGCTGTCCTTAGCTGTCAGATGTGGGCCCTGCCAGCTCCCAGGAAGGGACACTGGTAGATCCCAGGCTCATGAGCTGGGCTGTACTGTAACGCAGTGGGATGTGCAGTAGTCATGCCTCTTAATGGCACTGGTTTAAATTCTGACATATCAAGCAGGGATCCAAACCAGTTGTTCCCAAAGGTTCACTCTAACAGGAGAGATAGTGTTTCCTCAATGCCTTGGCCAGATGCAGTTGGTGTCTTTTCAGTTTGATCTCTTCTGGGTAGCTCCAATCTGGGCAATTTCTTGAGCAAAGACTCCTCTCTCACTAGGGCTTTTTCAAGTCAATGATAAAATTCCTATTCAATGAAAGAAGAATGGGCCCACAAATGTTAGGTCTTTTGGGGCCATACAGAGTGCAAACCACTACTGAAAACCTAATAATCCTGTAATGGCTTTGAATATTTCCGTGCTTCAGTCTCAGTTTTTATAGGTACATCTGAAAATAAATACTGCTCTTAGAATGCACTGACAGTGACATCTGAGTATTTCCAGGAACCTATGCTATAAAAATGTCTGCCCACCACTGAAAGGAACACAGATAGACATTTCAGATAACAAACAAATGCCTTTGATTTTCTCTATGTGCCAAGGAACACTGATATTGTCTCTGTCTCCTGGGCATTCCTCAATGTGCCTCATTAGAACGTTATGAAATGTTGCTCTATTTGTTCTGCTGTAAAATACCAAAACAAGCCCTGGGGCCAGATTGACTCCAAGGGAGCTGGATGTGCTCAGGCTGAGGATTGGCCCTGTGCATGCGGATGCTCGTGCCTGGTGTGGCTGGGGCAGGGAGGGCTGGGAGAAGAGGGGGAAAAGGGAGAGACACTCCTTTGGCACCTTCCTGCTGTTTTCTTCCAACAGCTCAGCTAAGGAAAGCCCTAACCTGGAGCTGCTGCTCTCTTTAACGTAGAAGCTTGGCAAGACCAATTTTGTTGTGCTAACACACATCTGCAGGATTTCAAAGGTTTCAGTCTCTAAGAAAGAGGTGGAGGCAAAGGCAGATATAGAGCGCTTTTAGAAATGGTTGTTTTTCCGAAGTTGGAACTCTTAAGCTAAACAGATAGCTGAGAACATCTGAAAATATCACAGGACTCTACAGTCTTACTATGTTTTTTCACTTGATGAATACCAGAAAAATGTGTTTGGTTCTTTTTTTAATAAACACTTACAAAGAGCAAACCAGAGGTCCAAGGTTAAAACAAGCATGGAAAAGCTTTCTGTGGATAATTTTGCCACTGCATTTAACAAGTCTGGCGTTCACACCTACTAAGGAGTTTCTTAACGATCTAAAGTGGTTATCAGATCTGCACAGACAGGGTGAACAGTTGTACAAACAGAGCCACTTACAATACATGGAGAATCAGCCCACACCTCTCCTGCTATTCCAAGTGCCAGTGTGTTAATGGGGAATGTCTAATCCTGCCCTCTGCTAATCCCATCATGTTTGCTTAACTACATTAGTCCAGTTACTCCCAAGATCTTTCCCTCTACTATGAATAATCTTGAAGCTGAAGTGGCAAAGGCCCATTTCCATTTTTAGAGATTTAAATGTCAGACACAAACTTAGATGTAGATTGCTCTGGAGATCTACCAAATATGGACTCTTCAAAATTCAGTCCTTTCAGAAAGGTCAGAAGTGACTGGGATTGTAAAATCTCCTCGAGCCTGGCAAGCTTGCTCTGAGTTGCCATGCTTTGGATAAGCAAGTCCTGACTTTGGACAGAGCTTCAACAGTGTCTTTTAATCCTGGTATTTCAGATGTCAAGATGGGATGTTGCCATGTGGACTTACATGAGCATGATGTACAAATCAAAGTGGTGCATAATTGCTGGCTTCAAACCCTTGAAGAGTTTGCCCTGCATCATATAGTTAATATAAAACTCGAAAATACTGTGATGGAGCAAATTAGAGTGGCGTGAAATAGGATTGTAGTTACAACATCTAATTAGAAAGCACTGTGAATTATACACTTTTTATTCTACATAAGCTGGTTATAAATAGGACAGCAAGATAGACCAACAAAAAGCTGCTTCTTGAAACCTGCAATGCAAAAGAGTGTTATAGGATCAGCTCTTTCACCAGAAAGCACTTTATGGTCTTCCTGGCTCAAGATCTGGATAGCTGATTCCCAGGACAGCAAAGATTAGTTTCTCTGGTTCCACGTGCCAAAATTAAGTATTTCACCTTATGTTTTCTTCTGGGTAGAGACTAAGGGGTCATTGACAATATTTTAAAAGTTTTTGGTTTAAGATGAGCTGCTTTCACTAAAGAATCATCTCTCAACGTACTGCACCTCTGTGGGCATAGCAGATATAGACAGTTGTTGATATAGAGGGTTCCCGGACCTAATGCTCTGTTCATAATGGGCATGGCTCTATTACCTGTTTGAGGGCTTTCCCGCTGGAGCACCTGGAGGTGATGGTGGCAGCAGAACCTCACTGTGTAGGCTGCTGAGGTTTAGCACAGCCTGCAAATGTATCTGCCTTTCTCCACCTACACGTTAAGATACAAATGGCTTTGCTGAGACAGGTGTCTCAGAGCTGGCTGGCTCCAGCAGCCCTGGACTGATGTGTGAAGAAGGCAGGATGGCTGCTTTGGAGATGATGGCAATGTGCAGACCCAAAGGAACTGTCCCCTTCCCCTCTGGCACTGTGTGTTTGCTACAGGACCTCTACTCCTGAATGAACTTCCAGAGAGTCCCTGCGCTTCCATCTCGGTATCCTGGGATAATTTCTGTGAGACACTCCAACTCTGTTTGATATTTAATAAACTGGTTTGGTTTTAGTTTTGTTTCTTAGTTGCCAATAAAGTGCCTTATTGCCACCACAAAGAAAGGACATCCATAAAAGTATGGGAAGAGCAGGGTTGGATTACCCCCAGCCTTGTCTGGCTATTCCGTGCAAAGTGGCTGTCAGTCTGTATGTCTGTGCCGCCAGGACTGTGGGGCACTTTGGTTTGGACTTGGTATGAGAGAGAGAAAACATACAGGCATGCCTGCCAGTGTTTCTTTCCTGACATCTCACCTTAGAGGGCGGAAAAGGAAGCCTAACTCCAGCCTTGGGAAGTGTGTATGGAACAAAAGGCTTCTGGCTTCTGCCTGTGCTTTCAAAGGGATGCTGACCAGCAGGTCTGTGCTCAGGGTGTGTTGGCAGTGAGCACACAATGGTGTTGCTCTCTCTCCGCAGAGGGGCACTGCAGCGTTTTGAAGCCCAGGGATGAAGGCTTGGTGGTGAGGATGGTCCACGTGAGCCATCTGCCCTCTTGGGTTGCTCCCTGCCATGCTGTGTGTTGTATCTGCAGAGGCAGAGCCTGCTCTTGGAGCCAAGCCATTCCCAGTGATAACGGATGGCACAGCTTTAGCCCTGTTTATTTCAGCCTGTCCCAGCCAAAAGCTCAACTTGTGGATGAAAGGAATAGCTGTTCACAGAGCTAGGAGAGTACATGCAGATCTGACCTTTAGAACAACCTTTTGCAGTTACGGAGATGCGACGTTTATCACTCCACTACTTGTTATTCTATTTAGCATTCAGCTAGAATCTACTGTCCCTTTCCTGTAAGGGCGGGAAACAACCATCTAAGGATCTTTGCTGGTGGTCCTGCACATGAAATTGGATCTCCTTTCCTTCCACACATCAAGCCCTTTATTTATGACTGCTCCTAGCGTATGTCCATCCACGTTTAGGTGCTGGTCACTGCTTCAGCTGCCCTGGATTTACAGCTGTAATTTTCTGTGTCTGCATCAAGGTGCTGGTGGTTCAGCAAATTATTTCACACAACATTGTGATGTCTGGTTCAAGCCCAGAGCTATGGTAACCCTCAAGTCTCCGTGGCTCTGGAACAATTTAATCTCTCAGTGCTACCACCTTAATCACAGGCATTAGTGGGCACTTTTCATTAGCAGTCTCCCCTTCCAGGCCAATTGAGAGGAAACAGAAATTAAGTTGGTGTCTCCCTGTAGCATGCCTGGACTCAGGCTGCCATTTGCAGAGGGTACTTGAGCAAAGCTCACCTGAATTCTGCCACCTGCCTTGAGAGGAAGCAGTGATAATTACCCCAGCCTCCAGCTCAAAGGAGAAGAGCTGTCTGGTTCAGCGAGGAAGATCAGAGTGGAGTCAGCATTGCCTCTGCCTACCTGATGAGACCCCACTCTTCAGCCCACAGATGATCACTCCTCTCTGGAACAGCCAAGGGAAGAATGCAGTTCAGTGCTGGTGGGGGGGATCAGGGACAAACTGGAAACTGCCCTGGCATTCTTAAACCTCCTTTGCGGTTTGAGTGTAGCAAACTGATCAGTAACTCGTGCTCTGAACTAGGAGCTGCAAAATCAGTAGGAAGCGAAATCTGATTTTTCTGGCTCAAGGAACTTGCTGGACTCATTCTTTCCGATCCCAGGCAATACCCTCCAGCTTCTTACAGAAAAGGGCTTAGAACAGCACAGTGTGCTGGGGCTGCCTGACACGTATAATGGGGTTTGTAAGGGCTGCTGGGGAGAACATCTGTTTACATCTGAAGTTTAGCTTGCAGAAAGCTGGTGCTTTGTGGTGGACTTGGCTCCTCAGCTCAGTTCTCTCCCTAAAGGGTCACTGAAGACTCTCAGGCACTGGAACTAATTTCTGGCAGTCTCTTGGAGGATTTCAAGGCAAGTCAGATAATGATAGCGTGGACTGACAGGCTTCGCCTCCCCATCAGCCTTTGCTGTTTATTTGCTGTACACTCTTTCTTTGCAAAGTTGATGGCAAAGGAGAAGGGGACACGGTGCAATAGCCTGTTCACTCTCTCCATCCTTTGTGCTCTTGGATCGGCCTGGAGATACAAAGCTGAAAATGCATGCTGGCAAGCAGTGTGACCCCAGAACTGGGGTCTCACCTGCCCAGGATTTTAGGGGACAGATGATTAGTGGTGAAAAGGAAGCTCAGAGCTGCTGCTGCCTGTGTGGATTACTATTAGTAGCTCTCTCCTCATCATCTTTCCTCTCTTTACAAATGTACCAGTTGATCACGCTTTCTGGTCATTTGAATGTGGTGGGCATGGCTGGCTCCTTGGCCGTGCCGTGCAGCAGTGCCCAGGGCAGGACAGTCGGAGGTGTCTGTGGGGTGGCATGGCTGGCTTGTGGTTAAAGGCAGATGTGGGACACTGAGCCCAGACACTGCCTGAGCGGGGCCAGGCTTTGCATCCTACAGCTCCTTCAGGAGTGGGAAAAGGAGAGCCGGAAAAGGGGGTGTCACCCCAAGAGGTGGCTTTTAAGCTGATTCAATGTCTGTGCATACAACTCATGACTGAAATAAGCACAGCTGTGGTTTGGGTCTGGTGCCTCTTGGTTTCTGAAACCTCATGGCCTGGGGAGCCTTGATGCTGAAATTGCTCAGTCCTCATGCTGGAGGACAGGCTCCTTCCTCCTGGTACCCTGTGCAGGGCTTTAGGGTTGGGATTGTTTTAAAGGTGTAAATTTTTTGCTTGCACCACCACCAAGAAATAGAAGATTGTCAACACTTGGTCTGCAACAACATAAAGATCATCTGACCCAAAAGCTCAGCCCTGCAGAGCCTTACATGCTGCTACAAATTGTCCTACAGCCTTCCCTGAGGTTCTGTTCTTGAGGAGAAAGTTGAGGAAATAAGGATTTTTGCCTACTCACTGGTCACAAGGACTGCCTGAACTTGGCTCACAATCCACTGTAATGCTGAATATGGTCTTTTCAGCACTGGTACAGCTTTTGCCTCTGGAGCAAATTAAATAAAGAAGGCTGCAACAGCAGCATGCACACTCCAACTGCAGACAGCAGATCTAACCTTCTGCCATCTCCTGGGTGGAGAATCTCACCACTGGAAGTAAGCGTGGGAAGACTCAGAAGCCACAGCAGCTATGAGATGTAGAACTTGAGCTTGCGAGCAAAAGGTGTCCATTTGGCCAGGGCTGCCTGCAATGTGCATTGAGGACAGCTGGAGTAAGACAAAAACCTGTTTAAAACCAAGGGACTCAAATAAGGACAGGATAGATATCACCAGTTAGAAACATGCCCATGGCAGGGGAACTTGGCGAAAGAAAAGCTTTCTGAAGCTTATAGGACCAGTAATAGCAATTACAAAGAATAAAAGCTGGAAGAAAAATGGCTGTGAGACCTTTGGCTAAGGTGCTGGTGAGGTGGTGAGGAAAAACTAGCCTAAAATTCCCCTGTCTTTGGCACCCACAATGTCACACCGCACCTCTAGACAGGCTGTGTTGCGAACCTGCCCTGCAGAAAAGAAAAAAATTACACAAATGTGATGACATGTAGAAGGGAGAAACAGAGGTGAGACCTGCTCCTCACTTGGAAGAAATGAATTTGTAACTTTACAGAACTAACTCAAACTCACTGGATGGTGGCTACCGGCACCTCTTTCTTTTCAGAAAAAAAAAATCTTTTATTGCCTGTAATACCATCTACCAGCACTAAAAGCTCTCACAATTTTAAATAAAAACTCAGTAAAATTGGCAAGCCAAACACCCTCCGGGACTCAGGAAACTCTCCTTATCTGCCATTGCCTCCTTTTGCTTGGCTTTGATGGCATGGATAAGAGATATGGGGAGCAGGGCCGAGCTGTGATCCAAAGGCAGTGAGCATGGCTGAGTCCTGCTGTGCCCTTCCTGAGGAGGACTGGGCAAGGAGGTTTCTCCTCTGGAGGACAGCAGATGCTGGCAGTTAGGAGGGAGCAGGATGGGACACTTTTTCCTTCCCAAACATGTGAAGGGTTATTTTGGAGATGTAAGTCTGTTTGTATCTTCTCTTGTTACTGGATGCTCCTTTTCCTCTGCGCAGTACAGCCTCCTCCCATGCCTACTGGTAAAACCTCATCAAACCAGAAGCAATTTCTCTGGAGGACAGTCTCGCTCCAGTTTTACTGTCAGATTAACTAAGGAGTAACTGGTTGTGTTCAACACGTGACCCAGCAACCTGGATACCCAACTGAACATCTGTAAGGTGCATTCAGCAGGTAAGATTGACTTCGTACCCCGCTTCACATACAGGAACAAACATCTGCCCAGGGAGGTTCCAAATACAGAACAGTGGGTGACAGCCATGTAGCTACCCTGAGCATTTACTGTAGGATTGCTCCTGTGTGTCACTTGGTTCTCCATTCCCACAATCTCCCAGTAAATCAAGAGTAATTCCCCTCTAATCAATGGAGTTAATCTAGCCTTAAACCAATCTGTAGGAAAATGAGGACTTAATTATACAGAGCCAACCTAGGGGAATTATTTCTTCATAAGGGAAAAGTATCTAGCAACAGTCACACCATCAACACAGATACAATGTATTGCAAACCAGAAACTCCTACAGCCCTGGAAAGGGAATAGCACAGCAAAAAGGAGGAAATGTGTTCAAAGCCTGTGGGTGAGAATTTCTTTGGCTCCTGAGTGGGTTTTGACACTCGGAAGGGATGCGCTGTGCTGCCTGGAGCGATTCCGGGGTGATGTGACGCAGATGGGGTCTCTGCTGGGGAAGGATGAGGCATCCTGGGGCCCCCAGCGACTGTCTATCAAAAACCCTAAACCAGATGCAGGCTAATTTACGTATCCTGCACTTTTTTCCTCCACATTTTCTGTCTCTGACTTTGACCATGAGGCTAAACATTGCCGTGGTGCAAAATGATACTGTTTCACAGCAGATCTTGAGGCTTTGTTGTTTCTAACCTTCATCTGGAGCTTGATTCTTTCATTCCTTTCAATGAAACACCAAGAACTGCCCAGACACGTGCCACAGAAATTCTGACCTGGGTGAATGGCATCTTTGAGCTCCTGCAGCCCAGGGTGAGGCTGGTCCCTGCTGCACTGCCAGGCACCCTCACATCCAACTCAGTGGGTGAGGCTGAGGTCAAAGCAGTAATTGTGACTGTTAAATGAGTTCCCTTGCGGTATCTTTAATCAGTTATTGCCAAGGTACACAATACTGACTAATAACCTCAGTAAAACCTGTATTTGGGTAATAAAGTCTTCATGTGTGGCAGACATTCTGCCATCCCCATGACTGATGCAGTGCAAGGGACACATTTGAGGTGCCACCATCCCACTGTGCCTCTGTGTGAGGGAAGGCAGCCGCTGCATTCCCTCCCCGGCTGGATGATCCAGCCTACGAGAAGCAGCTGCTCACTTTGGAAGGACAGCGTTCCCCTTGGGTGGTGTGGGGCTTGGGCATGGCATTGGCACATTTTAGCTTCCTTAAGGGCAGTGATTAGCTGGGAGCTCTGTCTCCTTGCCTCACCAGCTCAGCAAAATTCCCCTTTTGGAGGGATGGGACTTCACAGCCACAAGCCATGAAACAGCTCCTCTCCTCCAGTCTTAACCCCTTGTCTGGGTTAATTCCAGGGTGTGAAGGGAGCAGGCTGTCAGGGAGGCCTTCACACACCTCTCTGCTGAAGCTGACAGTGAAACCTGCTCTCACAGAGCAGGAGGTGGCCGAGCACCCGGGCTCAGTATGCCCTTGGACCTGGCGCTCCTGCGAGGGCACCTGACATCGTGTCCCTTGGGGGCTGAATTGCTTTGGGGTCTGTGGCCAGAGCAGACCATGGCAGAATACTGTGTCCTGAGTTTATAAGCATCTGCTGTAAGCAAAGAACATGTTCCATGTTCCATGTCCCTACCCTCCCACGTGCTTGTGCATAGCAAAGCAGCTGCTCGCTCTCTCCTTCCTTCACCCCAAGCTGTGTCAAGCCCAGCCTGCCTGTGCTCCTGCCATTTTGGAGCAAAGGCTACCCCTCACCACCATCCCTGAACAAGCATCATACAACAGAGCCAAGGGATAGATCCCTTGTTTTATGCCTTTTTGTGAGTTATGCATCAGAGATCTGTTTAAGGCCAGGAATACCCTATACAAATATTTTCATTTTACATCTGGAGACATTCAAATAATACAAACATCATAGAAGGGATGTGGAAAATAAATATTTTTAATGGCCTTCCTAAAACTGGTGAGTAAGCAGTGTGACTCAGCAGTGCTTCCCAACATTCCCCAGAAGAGATGGAAATAAATCTGCTTAATAACTGACATGTATTTGAAATGTGCTGAGTAGTTAGTAGTTATCTGCAATTGCTGCTTGGAAAGCTGACTTGCAATCATACCTGAAGGCAGCGTCCTGCCTGCACAAGGCTGCGGCCAGATGCAACCTGAACTTCAGTCTCAAACGTGGTGGTGACTTTCTGGAAGGACTTCAGCGAGTGCCTGATCAGCCAGAGAGTCAGAAACATGTCCAGGCATCTTTGAAGCCTCTGCCATGTCAGTGTTTAACTTCAGTGCCTCCGTTGCAAGTACATCACATACCTAGATGTATTTTTTGTCCTGCCTTACAGGCCCTTTGATCCCTTTCTGCACAGAAAGGCTCTAGTGAAGGACAGACAGTATCTGCCTGTGCTTACCAACACCAGATGCCACCCAGGGCAAGGCCACTGCTGCCTGCTCTGTGGGGAGTGGCTGCGCTGAGCCCCTTCGGATAGGATAGAATCTGCCTTGGCTTGGCTGTGCCATCCACCCAGAAGGAGTGAATGGGGTGTGCAGCCACGTCTCTCCTGACCCTGGATCCAGGAGCTGCCAGGAAGCCCCTTTTCAAGCAACAAGGTTTTCACCTTCTCAGGGCTCTGCTCCAGCTGCCAAATATTTTTGAACACTTTGTCTTTTGTCCTGTCCCATTGTGGTGCTTTCCAGGGGCTCCCAGAGAAGCCGCCTTCCATCAGTATCTTGCGGGAATGGAAAGCAGCACTCCACCTCTTATNGGACAGCGTTCCCCTTGGGTGGTGTGGGGCTTGGGCATGGCATTGGCACATTTTAGCTTCCTTAAGGGCAGTGATTAGCTGGGAGCTCTGTCTCCTTGCCTCACCAGCTCAGCAAAATTCCCCTTTTGGAGGGATGGGACTTCACAGCCACAAGCCATGAAACAGCTCCTCTCCTCCAGTCTTAACCCCTTGTCTGGGTTAATTCCAGGGTGTGAAGGGAGCAGGCTGTCAGGGAGGCCTTCACACACCTCTCTGCTGAAGCTGACAGTGAAACCTGCTCTCACAGAGCAGGAGGTGGCCGAGCACCCGGGCTCAGTATGCCCTTGGACCTGGCGCTCCTGCGAGGGCACCTGACATCGTGTCCCTTGGGGGCTGAATTGCTTTGGGGTCTGTGGCCAGAGCAGACCATGGCAGAATACTGTGTCCTGAGTTTATAAGCATCTGCTGTAAGCAAAGAACATGTTCCATGTTCCATGTCCCTACCCTCCCACGTGCTTGTGCATAGCAAAGCAGCTGCTCGCTCTCTCCTTCCTTCACCCCAAGCTGTGTCAAGCCCAGCCTGCCTGTGCTCCTGCCATTTTGGAGCAAAGGCTACCCCTCACCACCATCCCTGAACAAGCATCATACAACAGAGCCAAGGGATAGATCCCTTGTTTTATGCCTTTTTGTGAGTTATGCATCAGAGATCTGTTTAAGGCCAGGAATACCCTATACAAATATTTTCATTTTACATCTGGAGACATTCAAATAATACAAACATCATAGAAGGGATGTGGAAAATAAATATTTTTAATGGCCTTCCTAAAACTGGTGAGTAAGCAGTGTGACTCAGCAGTGCTTCCCAACATTCCCCAGAAGAGATGGAAATAAATCTGCTTAATAACTGACATGTATTTGAAATGTGCTGAGTAGTTAGTAGTTATCTGCAATTGCTGCTTGGAAAGCTGACTTGCAATCATACCTGAAGGCAGCGTCCTGCCTGCACAAGGCTGCGGCCAGATGCAACCTGAACTTCAGTCTCAAACGTGGTGGTGACTTTCTGGAAGGACTTCAGCGAGTGCCTGATCAGCCAGAGAGTCAGAAACATGTCCAGGCATCTTTGAAGCCTCTGCCATGTCAGTGTTTAACTTCAGTGCCTCCGTTGCAAGTACATCACATACCTAGATGTATTTTTTGTCCTGGCTTACAGGCCCTTTGATCCCTTTCTGCACAGAAAGGCTCTAGTGAAGGACAGACAGTATCTGCCTGTGCTTACCAACACCAGATGCCACCCAGGGCAAGGCCACTGCTGCCTGCTCTGTGGGGAGTGGCTGCGCTGAGCCCCTTCGGATAGGATGGAATCTGCCTTGGCTTGGCTGTGCCATCCACCCAGAAGGAGTGAATGGGGTGTGCAGCTCTCCTGACCCTGGATCCAGGAGCTGCCAGGAAGCCCCTTTTCAAGCAACAAGGTTTTCACCTTCTCAGGGCTCTGCTCCAGCTGCCAAATATTTTTGAACACTTTGTCTTTTGTCCTGTCCCATTGTGGTGCTTTCCAGGGGCTCCCAGAGAAGCCGCCTTCCATCAGTATCTTGCGGGAATGGAAAGCAGCACTCCACCTCTTATTAATTCGCAGCAAATGTTACAGTCCTGTGTCTGCTTCACCCTCCCCTCTGTGCCTCTTCCTTGTCACACCACGGGACTGGCAGCCCTAACTGTGGCTGCATTTGAATAATAAATCTCACAGGGGAAGGCAGGCAGCTCTTCTTCCAAGGAACAGGGATGGGTGGGGGTTTTTCTTCTTTTCAAACTAAAAATATTCCTTGTATTGTCCAAAAAATCAGTATCAAACACATAAAGCTCATGGAGGAAAAATATATCCCTTGCTCAGTGAAAAGAGAAAGCTTGCACACAAGGAGGAGGAGGAAAGCCTGACCTCACTGTGGCACGGGGTCTGCATTTTCACAGGTGAACAGGGGTGTTGGACAGTTTTAGGGGAAGTGAGGATCCTTTTCGAGGGTGCTTTGGAGGACTAGTGTCGTTAATTCCTCAGAAATCAAGCCTGAAATGGCAGCTGACGGCAGAAGCACCATGAAAAAACTGACATCTCTAAAGAAGGATTTGCACCTGAAGAGGCTGTGTTTTTCACTATCCAGGGAGCAGACAATGCCAGGAGAACTCATCAGAGATGCTTTTCTGCTGGTGGTTGGCTGAAGAGCAAGGCAATACCCATAATTTAAAAACTATCTTTCAAGTATTTTCTATTTTCACTGATCCTCCCATAAACAAATATCCTCAGACCTCTCTTACCCCTCCACTCATCTAATACCCATAAGGATGGGTAGTCCTTCAAATGCAGATTGCCCTGATCTCTCCTGATGCCATGGAGAGAAGAGGGAAAGCACTACAAGCCCAAGCTCATCTCTGACTGTAATTCCCTCTCCTGGCACAAGTGACCACTGCCTTGTCCTCTCACTGTGTCTCTCTGGGAATACTCAGGCACGATCTTCTTTAAAGCCTTCTTTAGGTGGTGAAAGATGTGATTAGACTCAGTCTGGAGCTTGGAGATGGAAAGATGTAAATGTGGTCTCTCTCTTATCAATGATCCCCTGAGACATCTCCTTATCTTCTGTTTTTCTTCAAAAGAAAATTAAAAGGCTAGTTTTAATTGATGGCATCTGTTCTGGTCAGTGCTTTTATAGGACATTTAGCTACAAAACTCATCTCAGAATTGGGAAGGCAGCATGGACAGCAAGTATCACCAACCTACAGTGCCTGGCTGATGCCAAATGTTCATCAAAGAAACAAATCTGGTGGCATTTTAAGGTGTGACCACATCTCTTATTCTCATCTGGCTCACTTAGCAATGATACTGAAGTGCTTCACAATACTTTTTTTTCCTCCCTAGAAATGTGTTTCTTAGGAACAGATTTCTGACTGCACAGAGGCACTGGAAGACCAGGTGAACTTCTGTCCCACCCCATCCCCTGACTGCTGCCCATTCACCATCAGTGTCCAGGAGAACCCAAAAAGCAGACCCAGTGTTTACTTTAGAGTGAGGGTTGCCATGCCAACACCATGGATATCATCCTGAAACAGGATCAATGTGAAAAACATCATGCTGGCACATCAGTGCTCAGCAAGGTGGCACCTGCCAGCGAGCCGCCTTCCACACCACACGCGTTTCCAACGTGCTACGCGACTGCCGCCCACTCTCCCCTGCCTCCTTTTGGATCCATTTCAAGCGCTCTTTTTTCATTCTTCAGGAATTTTAACTAAAACTGGTACATTGGGCCACCCTGGGGAAGTTTGGGTTTATAGAGCTCTTGTGAGTGATTGACAGTCTTCTGCTGAAAGAAAGTTTACTGCTACAGCCTCTGGTGCAGCACTGGCCATGTGGTTCAGACACTTGCCTAGAGCATCCAGCTGTTTCTACTACTACTACTACTACATTTTCTGGCCAAGATGTGTTTATAGCCATGACTCCAGCTGCTTTTGTCTCTCTTCTGATCACTATCTTTATTAGCAGCTTGAGTACAGCAAAGCAGACAAGGGTTCTGGGGGATTTTTTTTGCCATGTGAAGATCACTGTATGTTATAGACTTGATGATGACGACTTCAGATGTGCAGGAGCACAGGGCCAGGCTGTGCTGCTGCTGCTGCTGCAAAGCAAGGTCTCCCAGGTCCAGCCACGGGTCTCAGCTGACTTGGCTGGGATCCCTCCTGGTGATGAGGGAGTTTGACTCTCCCTAAGAGGCAGAGCAAAGGCATGGAAGTAGACGGTTCCAAGCTCTTTCAGTTGGCACAAAGGGCTGTCATAAAGTGCCTTTGTGCTCTGCTGTTAATTTACTGCTATCATTTATTAGGAAAGATCTTGTATTTTCAGAAGCTCAAGGGATTTCCAAAGGAGGGAAATGCATTAGTGGAATGTGGAAGCTGCTGCTTTGGTTAGAGAGACTCCAGAAGTGGTGATGTGGGGCATGTGGGTCATGCCCTGTGACCACGCAGGCAGAGCTTACTCTGGGCTTTCCCTTGTTCTTTGCTGTCTCCCTCTTTCTCCCACACCCTCATTTTGCAGCAAAGATTCCAAATACATTGGCCATCTTGGCCAGCAACTACAAGTGTTTCTTGAATGAGCCAACCATCTCCCTGGCAACAAGGCAGGCTGTGACAATAACAAGTGCTTTCCTCTCTGTTTCATGTTTCCCCCCTCTCAAGAAATACCCTGCCCTTTATTTGTTCCCTACTGCTCAGAAATATGAATGATGGCAACTGAAATGCACCTTGTGGAAGGATCAAGAGGGAGGTGTGTGAGAAAGATGGCTTCAGCCTCAATGGAAAAGTGACAGACCTTTACAAAGGGCAGACTGAAATATTTGTCCTGGACTATTACGTTGGGTATTTGTAATACTGTACAGTAAATATGATTATATGTGAGCTGTGACTATTGCAAATAGATATTGTCTGCAGCTGGATGTCTGGACAAATGGTGATACCAGGTATAAATGGCGTGCCTAGTGCCACCTCTTTATTCCATTTTCCCTTTTCTTCCACTCCATCCTGCTCTTCTACAAAGCAGCCCTAAGTTCCCGTCACTCACAACAGCAGATCAGCAAGGACTGGCTGCATCCTCAGTCAAGCAGCACAAGCCCAGGAATCCTGTGTCCATCCCCCAGATCATGCAGGTAGCTAACAGAGGCTTCCTACCAGCACAGCAGTGCCTGATTAACCTCACCTGCCCTCCCCAAAGTTATTAGTAGCCTTTTTGCATTTCTGAGAGAGCTTGGGCTAGGGACACACAGTAGGAGCCAGCTGGTCTAAACAGATACGTGATTCAAATGAAGTAGCGCAATATCTTGAGCTGACAAGTACAAAAAGCCAGTTACACAGGAGCAGATCTTATGAAAGAGAGATCCTCCCCCACACTGCTCCCCTCCAGCGCCTGGAAGGCAGCAGGTGACAGCAGCTGTGACTTTGCTCCTGCCACTGCCAAGCAAGAACGAGAGGAAGAGGGCAGCTCCTAAAATCCTCTTTTGGCATGTGCAGAGGAGAAGGGGCTGGAGGCACCAGGTTACTACAGGCACCTCTCTGTTCAGAAGCAGATTTGACACGGACCTCTTTGCCAGCCACGCCGGGTGGGCTGTTCAATTACACTGCAGAAGGGTTTTTTTAAGGCTACTAGCCACTATTTTAAAATGTCCCGGCACATCTTTGTGTGATTCACAGTTCAGGAGTTGCACACTGCACACAGCAGAAGATCACCACAGACACATTTTGCTACAAAATCCAAAAGAAAAATAAACCCTTATCGAAATATTTTAACACTTTAGCAGCTTTTTAGTTTTCCCTTTCATAGCTGAAGCAGAGAAATGTCCAGATTCACACTGGGAAAAAGTTCTGTGTGAAGGTCACTGCCTGCCACCTCCAGACCCCAAGGGCTAAACCTGTAACCTGTTGCCTCAGACACTTGGATCTGAGCCATGCAACTGATGTTTGTATTCTCTGTTGAGTACTTTCTGAACAATTTCAGCCTGTTTCTGCCTCGTTTATGAAAATATGAGCATGCTCCACAGCTGCTTTCATACCAGCCTGCACAGAGCAGGATGCCCATTGCAGCCTGGGACCAATCCAACCTGAAGACATCCCCGAAGCCCCCCGGCTTGGCTGCACCTCTGGCATTTCACCTAAGTGGGATTGCAAGTCTGTATTTCCAAGCAGCTTCTGGGGTCAGCACTGACCCACAGGGGAAGAGACTTTATGCTTCTTCGGCTGGGGTTTCTGACGCCAGAATTCAGAACCAGATCTTCAAACAGAGATACGAAAATCCGTCCTTACCCTGCCCTTCCTGCTTGACCCTTTCCAAACACTTGGACTGACTTTTAGATTCCTGGTTCCAAACCTTCATTTCCCATTTGCTCTGCCTGAGTACACTGAAATGGAATCAGTGAGGAGCTTGTTTTATTAATACATTTGCACTTTAGAGGACCATTTAATCCACAGGCTACATGTTACAGCCTGACTCTTTCCTGCCTGTTAATCTGATTATCAAGGTAAGGACTGAGTAGTGCCCTACAGACCAGCTGGAGAGTCCTGAGTAGGCAGGCGAGACTAAGCTTCTGCCTCTCTTCCTGAGTGTAACCCCTTGGCTTGTCAGGGATCCAGACCCAGGGCAGGGGAGGCCCTGGAGATGAGCAACACCCATGGATGCCACTTCTCCTGCAGCTGGCTCCTGTCTCCTCACTGATGGCTCCTTTTCTGCTCACCCTCCTGTAACACGTGAAGGATTTGTGACTTTGCACCTGCACAGCTTTTCTGGAGTTTCAGCCTGACCTTCCATGCTGTGTGCAGTGATAACATACCATGAGCTGGCAGGATGTGCTGCTGCCTCCCGTGCTGAAGGACACAAAACAAGGACCTGGGTGCTGCCCACAGGCCATGAACCTTTTGTGAGCTGGGCACAGCTGTAAGAAAACCCACTGCCCTGGACAAGGAGCACACAAAGAAGTGAAATCCTATACGCAGACTGTTTTGTTCTCAACCTGGGGACAAGTCCTTATCAGCAGAGAGGGTCAGCGAGACCTCGAGCATATGTGTTTTGTGATTTATTTTGTCTTTTTAGGTCCTATTTCCTACATTGATCTCACTTTGACCGCCAAAAGCAAGGGGGTTTAGTCTTCCCCCAGTCTTTTCACTTCTATTAGACTAAATACTGGAAGTACAATTATGGGCAGGAAAAAAACGAGAACAGTGACAGGATTTGTTTTCTTTCTCTCAATAACAACATGCATTTATTAAGTAGGGGAAGGCTTTTGTCACTTGGTCAGGGTGCCATTTGGAAGGGATATGGGTGCAGATCCATCTCCCAGAATGTGGGATGGGCAAAGCAGTAATAGCCAAGTGGTCTCTGGGGAAAACCTGCCCCAGGCCCAAGTTCCCTCCTTCCCTGCTGCTGAATCAGGCTGGAGCAGCCACAGCCCTGGCTCCCTTTCCTGAGCTCCCTTCTCTTGGGGGCTTAAGTGATGAGTAGGGGAAAATCCCCCACTAAAAGATTTGCACTGGAAACCCTTGGCTGAGGAATGACTTTTAAAATAGAAAAGCTTTGCCTGAAAAGGGATGAACCACGTAGCATAATACTCACCAAATCGCCTGTTTAATGGCCTCTCTTTATAGCAGCTGTGCATTAATAACAAAAGCAGGGCAGCAGAAGCCACGTGCTTCTTTGTAAGATTAAAATAAATACTATTTCATACTAATACCAGCAACTTTCTGTGCCTAAGAGAAAGGAGCAAGTGGAAGATCACAGCCTGAGAGACTTGGTTTCCTTTGCCTTTGTCTGCTGCTGGGTGAAGAAATATTTCTGCCATCTACGAAGGGAACAGATACCCTGAATCACCCTCCCAGACAGTGGTTTGGTTCATAGTGGTTTGTGGCAGGCTTGTCTGACACAGTCACCATCACACCATCATAAGACAGGAGTAATTCCTCCAGAATATCTTAGGGGAAACCAGGTTGGGGAGAACTCAATCTAACTTGCTTTTTACTTTGCAAAGCATAACACAAGATCCCTACTGCCATAAAGCATAAATTGAAACAACAGCAGTTCACACTAGACATAAGGAGAAACCTTTTCATCATGAAGAATGTAAGACCAGTGGAGCAGGTTGCCCAAAGAGGGTCTGCAGTCTCCATCCTTCAATGATTTCAGACCCAGCTGGGTAGAGCCCTGAGCAACCTGGTTTGACCTCAGACTACCTGAGCAGGGGTTGGGCTCAAAACCTCCTGAGTTCCTCTCCAGCCTGAGTTATCATACAACCCTAGGAACATTTGGCATCTTTTCCACGGGAATATGAACGGACACAACATTTTGTTCAGCCCAGTACTCCACCTCTCGTTCCTGGCAGTCCTGATAACAGCTCTCCTCCTCCACACCCTGTACTGTGCCAGGCCTGGCACTAAAGCAGTGATGAGTTTTCCCTCCTCAAATTAGGACTTTAGACATTAAAAAAAAAAAAAAGGAATTTTACATTTTAAATCTGTCTGCCACAGACTATTTATCAGACATGGAGAATGATTTGTTTGTGTTTTCCTAGGCATAGGTTTTTAGCTGAGCGAGATACGTTGCCTTGCTGAGAGCTGAGTCACCGAGTAATCAACAGATTAATGTATTCGGTTCGAAAGCCATCAGCATTAGTTCTCGGCAAGCTCACAAGAACTCCATTATGGTATCATCTCCACGTTTGGGATGGAAATGTCTCCAGGATTTAGAGTTCCTATGGGAAAATCCCTAGATGCAAAGAAATCAAAGTACCTCTTTGCAATTGGGAGAAATAAGGTACCTCTTCATAAAGTAACACCACAGCAGGATTTTGGCATCCCTTCTACTGAATGCTTTTATTATCAACCCTCAGATAAGGAGTTTGGAGTATGTTGTACATCTGTCATTTGATAGCTACCTAAAAATAGTCATGACAAACTCACTGGCATATAGGACTTTGCCTTTACCAGGTCTTTAATCTAAAATTATTTTATTTCCAGTGAAATCAAGTAGTTTTACTTTCTCTGGGATTTCTGCATGCAAAAAGGGTGGTTTTGACTTCACTCTAGGGTTCTGAGTTCCTCTGTGTGGGCTTGGTCTGAGCCAGAAATGCAATAAGGCAAGGCAGAGGCTGGCAGGGGCACCTCACAGAGGAGCCACTGTTTAAAAATAGGGAGCTGGTGAAAGTAATCACAGAGTAGCAACTGTAAAAGGACAGGCTGGCCTAGGTGTGTGGCACAAGGCTGCCAGGCACCACATAACTGTTCTGATAAGAGAGATGCCAATGCTGCTGCCTAGGAGCCTGTCCATACCAACTTCACTGAAGTAATACATCCCCTTGTTTGCAACCAAAATTGCTGTTTGGGTACACTTAAATGGGGGATGTGTGAGTAGAAGCCAGTCAAGCCCGAACCAAGTTAATCCTAAAAGCTCTCCTACATTAGCAGGCTGGTGTACGGGCTTCGAACAGCAGCAAGACTTCTCCCTGATTCATCAGTCCATGCAGCCTGTGTGTCCAGCACATGTACAGGAGACAGGGCGCATGTTCTCACTGTTTCTTCATATCTGTCAGTAGCTCTGTCTAGGCTGTCCCTAGACAACAAATTATTTTTCTGCCCTGGCCTGGCTAATGCCAGGGCATGAGAGATTGTGGCTGTTGTGACACAGTGGTCCCCAGGGCTACACCTCCCAGTGCAAGTGTACAAATGGCACATCACATGCAGCTGCGTCTCTGTTGCACAAACTGCATGTGCAACAGGCATACAACAGTGATGTAAATCTTCTCCCCTCCCTCCTTATCCCTCCAAAGTACTGAGATTGTGCAAATGCCTCCTGTTGATGCTCTGGAGTCTCTGGGTGCTCAGCTGTCTGTACCAAGCAGTGGTGATTTTAACTTACCCGTCGTTCCTTATCACCGTACTCAATGCCCAAGGTATCCATGGCACGGACAATAGCTGCCAGTGACTGTATAGTGTTGCTGTAGACCACTGGCTTGTACTGCTTCACGTCTTCTCCAGAGAAGCCATCCTCATGGATGATCCTGAAGAAAATGTAAAGGACAAAAAACTCTTGAGAATGTAATTTCAGTGGGAGAGACATTTAAAAGACAGCTGTGCTCTTCTGAAGAGCACATCTGCTGGCTTGATTTGCTTAATTTAGTCAGCATTTCTTTTTAAACCTTTCTGGTTGTTCACCAGTAGTGTGTCTGAGCCCAGTGCTGGAATTAGCATCCCTTTTGCTCTCTATCAAGAAGGTTTTGTGCACAGTTGGTGCATATGGTACCTCCTTCCCAAATGAACTGCAAACGCTGGAGCCTGGAGCACCTTGTGTTTGCATGCTCAGCAGTCACAGGTGCGAGGTTTCCAGGTCCTACATTACCTTCCCAGTCAAGGTCTATGGAAATATGGTCAATACAGACAAATGACCACCAGATCAGATCTTAGGGACTGAAACAAGTGAGAGAAACCCCCTAGTTCTTGTCTAGTCCTTTTCGTAGTAGTAACTCCTGGGGTACCTTACAAAAGGAACCAGAGTGGAAATACCCCTGTACACACGGGGACTCAGGCATGGAGGGGGAAAGTGTCTTAGTTATGAAGCACTTAAAGTACTTACCCTCCACACTTCCTCCCCCCTCCTTCTCTCTCCTTTAGAGTAAGTGCTGAGATTTTTTTTGCCTCAAGGCATGTAATGTTATCCCTTCCCAAAGCAAGATGGGAATGTGACCCACAGTCCTACCAGCTCTACATTCTAGATGCTCTGTGCATTGGACTTTATTAAACTCTGCAAAGGAACTATTTGATGGCACAAGTTATTGCAGTCCCTTGGTCAGGTCAGAAGACTGACCCCTGTAATTTATTCATCTCTAAGTAACTCCAGAACTAAGCCTGGATGTGTCTACAAAACAGTTAGGATTTGCAGAGCTAATTGTGTTTGACAATAATTCTTCCTAGTGAAGCCACAAGTTATGATCCTGTCTTAAATGTCGGAAGAGAGGATGATCTGCTTAGCTAAAATGAAATCCTTGTTTGCTCACCCTCAGATGTCACTGGACAACAGAGTAACAGATCTGGTCTCTGATAAAACCTAGCACCCTTTCTGTAGCAGGATTTTTGATTCCTTTTTTTTTTCTAAATCAGATACACACCATCAAAGGTCCTGGAGAGTGCTGGCATCCCCTGGGAGAGAGGGAGCACTAGCTGACACCATGAGCTTGCAATAGATACAGTGCTGGGATGGAGAATGGCGCTGGATGCCAGCCCAGTGTTATTAACAGATGACTACACGAAGAACAAGGCTGGTAGAAACATGCTGACCAAGACAGAGATCTCCTTCCCCGATGTGAAGCTCACAGAAAGGTTTTCTAACACAAGTGACTGACTCTCTGCTGTCCCCACCACAACCTTTGCTTACTCAACACTGAACACTGAGCTCCTGGGAGGAGCTGCTCAACAACCCCTGAGTCCTGGAAAAATATGACTACAAGCAAAGAAAGCGTCAGATAGACAATAATTGAAATCATTTGTTGATGAAATTTTTAAGGTACTGATCTGAGAAACTGGGCAGAGCCCCCTGCTTGGGTACCCTCCAGCAAAGGCAAATGGTGCTGGTGTGCTGGGGGCTGCTGGTTCTCCTCACCTAAGCTGAGGAGAACACGGGTGGATGAAAAGCTTTCTGACTTAGTAAATCCAGACTTGCCAATTTGCCCAAAAAACTTCTATAGCTTGTTTTGATTTCGATGGAGCTATGGACAACAGCAGATCTTGTACTCTGTAGCTTTTATTTTTTGTGAATCCAGTGATTGTGGGGAGGTTTGGAACAGTAGCATTTGAGTGATGGGGAAGGAGGCGGGGCAGCAGAGCCATGTATCAGCACTGGATCTCATGGATCAGTTACTGTTACTCAGACAAGTTGCTGAACTTCTGGGAAATGTGTTCTTTGCCAAAAGGTGTAGTCAAACCCAAAGAGCTATGGGTGGCACAAGGCACAAGGATCTGCATCAATTCTGTTTGAATTCAGGAGAGACTGTACAGCACCAGTTCCTCCCAGCTCTGAGCATGACAGCAAGAAGCACAGCAGAGCAGGGGTCCCCATGGGAGGCAGGCAGGCGGTTTGTGAAAGCATCACCAGGAATAATTCATTACTTCTGGATGGTTGGCTAGCAGCTGGATTTTGGGGCAAGCAAGAATAAATGCTGGGTTTTGGGCAACTAAGAGAAGGAAACATAAGAGAGGGGAAAAGAAAAGGGTGAGGACAGGCACAAGGGGCAGTGCAATGGCCTCAAAAGGATGCTGCTGAAATTTGTTTGGTCCAGCTGTTGGCCAGGCTGGAGGAGATGGGAGTGATGTCCACAGCTTGGGCTGGATTTGTTGCTGGCTTTCACTGACAGGCATCAACTCAGGAATTAGAGTTAGAGTTAATTAGAGAAGGCAAAAAGAGGGCTGAACAGCTGTATGGGGAGAGGTGAGCTTTGGTTTCTGGTCTTCCTCAGAGTTTAAACTGTTTTTAGCTTTCTGCCATGAAGTTGGTGCCTGACATTTTCACTTCTAAATACTCCAAGCCAGTAAGTTCCCTATTGAGTAACACGGTTCCATGTGCTGAAGAGGCAGAATTAAGGGATGGAGAGTGGCTCTGGGATCCCTCAATGAACACACTGCAGCTGGGCAACAACCCTGCCGTTGTTCAAACACAGAAGTAAAACTAGTACTTTTAAAGGGCGCAGAAAGAGCATGGAGAAAGAACACCCCAATTGATCCTGTGTGAAATCTCTCTGGGAAGGCAGCCATGGTGACTGAAAGCAGCACTGTGGATGTCAGTATTGAAGTTTTGCTGTAGGAAGTACCTATGGATTAATCAATCACACAGTTAGCACATTACCTAATATTTGTGCGAGCAAATCCCCCCTGACTCCTGTTCCAAAGCCTGCTAGGACACTCTGAACTGGTTTATTGTCCTACATGCTTTTCACAAATGTTTCCCCATTTGCTTGCCTTGGTGATCTGATGGCTCCAATCCTGTAGCAGCTTTTTCCATGGTCCTTTGGAAATGTTCATGCTGCCACTCACCTGTTTGGGATACATCTTTCTTCTTGCCTGATATTGTGCTTTACTGTCTAGAGGACATTTAAAGCTCCAGCACTACTCCTGGGAGGTATATTGCTATGGGACATGGCTTGATTCAGCTCCTGGTGTCACAGGACATGAGAAGCAGTGGGGTTTGTGTGCTGTAGTGAGCTGGGACCATTAAAAACATACAGGTGTAGGAACTAATAGAAGCGAGCAGCATGTCAAGACTGTGAAGTCTTTAAAGATTTAGGCAGGGTGGACTACTCCTTAAGCAACCTGCAAATTATGGGAGCAGAGGGTTTTCAGCACCAAAAATGTGTTTTCTAAATGGCATAATATTTTTCTGTGTGTCCGAATTACAAAGGAAACTGCTGCAGGCAGGTTCCTCTTTGCAACACTAGAACTGGTTCTCTCCAGGGCAAAGGAAGAAAAGGGATTTAAGAGGATCCCCAGGGTCTGTGGAGGGGGGAGAGAGAGCAGTAATTTAAAAAAGCGATTCCGAGCAATTACAAAGCCATTTCATTCACCAAGTGACTAATAAAACACTGTGCTCTGAATGCAGTGGTGAGACAACTGAAGCAACCTGATTGCCTAAGGTACCCATTAATGCCTGCTCCCCATCCCTCAGCTGCTAACAGCAAAACCCATATGTTGGCATGTTGTGTTGTTGTACTCGTTTCAGAATGGCAGTAACAGGCAGGTATTTGCCGGAGAAAATGGTTCTGCTGCAGATCAGATCTTCTGCCATCCCCCAGCAAGTCATTAATCCTGAAGTGCCCAGTGCCTCAGCAATTATTGCTTAATTACAAAATAAATGAAATACTTGGAAACAGGGGGTGCATTCTGCATAGCAGCTTGCTTTGGCTTCTGTTCAACAAAGCACTTACGTGCCTTCAGCCTTTCACTACACAACGAATGCATTAAGAAGGCAAAAACAGAGATGATTTTGCTGCCTGTCCCTGCTGACACGCATGGCCCCAGCGGCTGTGGAACAGTGGCTCTGAACAAAGCCTACGACAGCTCCAGTGCAGCAGGGCTGGATCTCAGCTGGGGGCTGATCCCACCAAGGAGCCAGTTTGCCCAGGTCACTCCTGAGGGAAATACATGTCCATCATCCTGAAAACCTCCTGAAGCAGTGGCTACAATCATTGTCATTCCCATACACCAGTTCCAGCCAAGCTATTCCAGCCCTTCCAGCCTGAGCCAGGTTTAGTAAACTCACTGACACTTCTTCCCTACACCTTCTCCAAGCAGGTCCTCCTCCTCCTCTTTGAGGCACAGTGCCCCAGACTAAACCCAGTCCTGGCCTCTCCAGTCTGCCAAGATCATTTGAAGTGGTAAAGTTTATCCTCTGATGTGCTGAAGCACCTCTCCCAGCTCCGTATCACTGCCAGGGGTAATGATGTATTTCCATCCATGTTTCACTGATGAAAATTTAGAACGAAATTGACACAGACCCCAGTGGAATCCTGGCTGACAGAGTCCTCTGCTCTGACTATAGGCCACTGATAACTGTATACTTTGAGAATGAGTTGTGCTACTCATCCATTTTTGTGTAAGACCTGTAGCAGGTTTATCTGCAGTATTTTTCCAGGTCACTTTATAAAAATCCAGTGGGATTCTGACAAACCCTTCCCAAAATCTACATATGGCATCAACTATTCCTCTCCTACTTCTGCTGAGAAATCAAATGAGACTAGTTTAACATGCCCCGTTTTTGTATAATCCATGCTGGATGTCACTCATCTCCTTTTTTATCTCCTAGGTGGTTGCAAATTATATGATTGATAGTTCAAGTCTCTTGAAAGCTTCTAGAAGTTGACTGGTCTATAATTCTTACTCCTCTTTTTTCCCTCTATATTTAGAGATAGGCACCATGTTTACATTTTTTTCCTTGTCTTCTGGTGCCTCACCTGCCCTCCAAGAGCTGTCAAGGAGAAGTGTTTGTATTTCTGAGATGGCGCCTATAAGTATGTACTAAGAATTTCCTTAAACATGGCTGACCTGAAGGCATTTAATCTTACTAAACTTGTCCTTTCTGTGCCAGGAGGGAATGGCATGCTCAGCAGTGGAGATTTGTGGACACCCCTGCACCCCCTCTTGCTTCCAGTGCTCAGCATCCTCCATCCCTTTCACAGCTTCACGTGCAGGTTCTCGTGCCCCAACTGACACATCCCTGTCTCATCTCCTGCCCTTTGTCATCACTCCAAAACCTCAAGCCAGTGCCTCTGAAACATTTCCTGCAAAATTCAGGGATCTTTGTGTGGCTTCAAACTGTCTGCTTCACTGTGAAAGACATACTTATAAACTTCCAATTGCCTACTAGAGAAAATAAAACCCATACTGTTTGTTTTACCTAAGGTGATTTACTTTCAATCAACAAGATGTTTCCAGCTGAATGAAGTTTCCCATATCAATGCACATCTCTACAATTACAGTGATTTGCTTGAATAAAACCAGGCAAGAAATCACCAGGAGATTATTATACTTGACGTGTATCACAAGCAAATACCTTACAAATGAACGGTCCAGTTCCTATAAAAGCAGACCTGCTCCTCACCTTCACCTGGACAAATTAAGGAATTTAAAGGTCATTGCACAGCTTTCCTACAGAGCCCTGTGCCTTGGTGATGAGTTTCAACTCTTGGGGCTCTGGGGCACTGAGCTGGTTTGGGCTGGCAGTGGCACCTCCCTGTGGGGCACCCACAGCTCCCCTCCAGCCTGGGTGGCTCCGAGCCCCCCAGCAGCATCTCCTTCTACCTCAGGAAAGCCCAGGTCTCCAGAGTGCTCCAAGTCCACGTGACACTGTGGGCAGGGAAAACCTCCCAGACAATGCAAAGTGTGTGAGATGATGCTGGTGGGTGTAAAGTGCTGCTTAAAAGGGAGGAGATGTCTTGGGCCATGGCAGAAGGGAGGTGGCATTATAGGGAACTCTGAGCATTCGCCCACAGACATATTTTTGTTTGGGCTGTTGAGAGTCCCATTAGTGCATTCACATTTATTATATAGACTGATCCAAGGCCTATTTTAGATGGAGAATCTTGGAGCAAACATGCATCACAAAATCTATTTTTGCTCAGCAAACTTTTCTGATTTTTATCCTCTCCCTTCTTCCCCTATTTTTCTTTCAAAAATAATCTTTCCTGTCTCCTATCCAGAATCAGGCAGGTTATTCTGATGGGGCTGGGTAGAGCTTGAGTCAAAAGAAAAATTCTAATTCTGAAGAAAACTCTGCAATCTTTGTTTGTAAATGGGGAAAAATAGCACAAAAAATCTGACTTTAATATGTAGAGAGGAGGATGATCAAATTCTGATGGAAAATCTCCTGCTAATCAGCTACTTTAAATTTATTTTTATCTTGATATGAGGTTAAAAACTTTGTTTACAGGGGAGTTATGAAGCTAAATTCCAGTGATTCTCTTCTCACTCATTTAATAGCCTGAAATGCGATTAAAAACTCCTGGATTATGTTAAACTAAATCAGCGCAGATGCCCATGACCTTGTGTTCAAAGACTGCAAAGGCACAGTTCAGACCTCCGTGACAGGGTGCAAGTCCCTCTAAACTCTCATTCTTCTTCCCCCCAGCTGTGCTAGAATTGCCATGTTGGACATCCTATATCCACAAGAAATTCTCCGAGATGAAAATTAGGATGACTGTTTGCCTATATGCCTTTTTTAAAAAAAGAAAAACAACTTAGTCATCTAAAAACTGCAAATGGAGCTCATTTTAAAAAACATAATTTTTTCAACCTGGACTTTTAACACTGGTCCAAGAAATACTGATGGAGCCCTGTGATAGACACCCAGATGGGGAAAATCTCCTTTCTGGAGGAAATACCTTTGGGTCACTCAAAACTGAATTCTTACCACCAAAGTATTTCTCGCATGCAAAGATATTATTCTAACTAACCAGATGGTTCATGTTAAAAAATAAGCAGATCCATCAGGTGATTGAAATGCTGCCAAAATCTACAGCCCTGGAAATGGCCAAGCTTACTCAAATCAGTTGCAGAAGTTTCACAGACCTGTACAAGGCAGAAGCACTAAGGCAGTTCAGTCTGTGCCTAATGCCTGTAAGTCTCTCTGATGCCTTCATGGCGTCTCTTTAAAACCAGCCATGTACTTCTGCACCTTAACTGCTGGCCAAAAAACTTGAAGATGATGTTATAAGAAACTCTCTTGTGTCTGCTCAGATCAACATTGCTACCATCTTATTTCTGTCTGTAGACAAGCGGCTGTTGAGCTAGCAGTGATTAGCTCCCAGACATACAGGGGTCAGATACCGCATCTTCCCCAAAACCTTTGATTTCAGATTGTTTCCAGGTGTATAAAATATTTGCAGAATACTCTTCATTTCCAGTTTAATATAGCCCTAAACCAGAAACATGTACAGCACTCCCAACATGGTGCTGTGTCCCTGCAGCCCTGTGGCTGTTTGGAAGCAGCTCTTAGTCTTCTTTTAATTATTATTATTATATTTTAATTGAGTTCTACATCAATGCCTAATTTTGGCTTTGGGCTCTCTTGAGGGGTGATCCCTGCTTTGGTTGAATGCTGTAGCTGAGATGAGAGATGATTTCCTGGGCTGCATGCTGAGGTTCCTGCCATGTGTCCTTCACTGGGCTGGCACGTTGGGTTGGCTTTTGCACCCCACATTCGGGATGCACCAGTGACCTTCCCATCTCTGCAGCATGAGGACTGTTTCAGCATTTACATTTTCAAGAGGAAGCAGTGGCATGAAATACTTTGTTTTTAAGTGTGTGTATAAAACAATTTCAAGAGCGTAAACAGTCTACTGCATCCTGAAAGTAATTAATTAGTGTTGATGAATGAAAGACAGCAGTTCTGATACTTCAAAAGAAGGCAAGGCTGAGCAGGCAGAGCAAAGCTGTGCTAGTACTGTGCTAGTACTCCACTCAACACAATAGGGACATAGTCATCCTTTGAAATTTAACACTACAAAGTCAGGAAGATCGTAGAATTGTTTAGGTTGGAAAATACCTCAAAGATCATCAAATCCAACATTTATCCCAGCACTGCCAAGTCCACCGATAAACCAGGTCCCTAAGTGTTACATCTACATCCACACATCCTTTAAATGCATCCAGGGATGGTGACTGCCACTTCCCTGGGCAGCCTGTTCCAGTGCTTGACAACCCCTTCACTTCCTCTGACTATCCAATGTAAACCTCTCCTGGTTCAACTTGAGGCCATTTCCTCTTGTCCCGTGGCATACCTGTGACAATCAGCATTACCCACACCAAGCCTAATTGTGCACAGTCAACCATACCAGTGCTTTTACTCACCCGAGGCACCCAAATGAGTTTTTGCCTGAAGAGATTGCTGGCCGCTGGTCCCCGGAGGAGTTCTGGTACCCAGATGCACTATTGTGCTCCCAAGTGCTAATGACTACAAATGAGCTCCTCCTTTCTCGGGATCTGCTGGTTCTGGTGAGGGTCGGGCTGTGAGCTGGCTGGGGAAGGTACTCTGAATGTACACAGGCTCAGGATCTGACTCCCAGCATGGAACCGTAGGGATTCAGTGCCCAGCTAAGTCCCCGGTCCAAACCTCAGACCCTTCCCCTACAGCACAGATAGGGGATGGCCCTGTAGGGGTGTAGTCAGGGAAGAAAAACCCATCACACTTGCTAATACAGAAGCCACACATAGATCTTCTTCTTCCTGCCCCAAATCAGTTTCCTCTGCTCCTGAGAGGCAGATCTGTCCAGATGGGAAGGAAAGAGTGGAAGCAGGGGTACAGGCAGAGGCCACGCTGACCCCCATGTCCTGCACAAAGCTGGGAGCGGTGCAGACTTGGGTTTTATGCAATGTCAGGCCATTGGCATAGTTTGGTTTTACTAAAATTTTCAGTTGGTTAACTTTGATAATGTGCCCTCTCCCGGGGCCTTTAATATTAAGATCAAATATTGAACATCCTACATGCACCTAATTAGTTTTAATATGAATCCTGCTCGGCTCAGTAAGAACAGCAAAGAAACACAGTCAAAAACAATTCAATCAGGACTTTTTTTGATCAAAAAAAGACAGCTGGACTACACAGATTCCTGCAGCAGCATTTGCATTAGATGAGATTGCATTTTTCTGTGGAAAAAGCCTTGGAGCCAAAACGGTTTCAAATAGCACCAGTGGAGGCTGACAGCTGCATTCTTTGTTCTGCATTTCCAAATAATAATTCAGTGAAGGAAAAAGTGTTCCTGCTCCGAGTGACTTATCGTCTCATCCCATGCAATGTGCTACACAGTCAATCTACTTTGTCCACGCTCTGCCTGAGACCAATGAGATCTCTCAGGGAAAAAAAATCCACCGGGTTGGTGATGACCCACATGAGAGAATTCTCATTAATTCCTTGGTAATGTTACATAAGGTCATTTTGTTGAATTAAAATTATTGGGATTAATCCTCTTAAATGTTCTCTTAGATGCAAGGGGGATCCAACTGCAGCTGGATCATCCCACAGCTGGTTCTAGAAAGTCAAAATAGTGTTTTAAAGCCCCATAATGGTTTTGTTAAATTCATCCCCTGAACAAGGACACAAAGCAGCTTTTTATGGCTTTTTTAGATCACTTACAACTTCTGTAAGCTGTCATTAACTATCATCAAAGCCTGAAAAACGAGGCAAATGGGTTCAATGTCAGTTTTACTGCCCAAACCTAAATAATATTTTTGGTTTCCCATCTGCCTCATCTGAAGTGTTTTGATAGCTGCAAGGTGACTTTGCCTTTCAAAACCTTTTCAGATGTTGCTCTCCATAACCAAATATTCTGTGGACAACAGAGGAAACAAGGGGCATGCACAGTCCCTTCACTGCCCCGTGCATTTCATCCTCACAATCCAGCACCACTGCCAAAGCCCGCAATAAGAAGACCAACCCTGTGTATTTCACCCAGACATTAAGAATGAGTGTACGACCCTCTCAGTGTATCAAAGCAAGGCTTTGGTAGAATGTACCTGGTTCCTTGCCCTAATGCAACAAACCTGGCCTCCAAAGCCCCTTGTCTACTGAAATACACTGTGATTCAGAGCTCTTCTTCTGTGTCTAGAGCTGATCTTTGCACAGTTGACATATTTTTCTGTGTGTCCTAGCTGTATTAGTGCTCATTAGGAATTGTGTGCTGTCATGAAAACACTCAGCTAAAATAAAAAGATGCTTTAAAGCAGCTTTGCTTTTTTGGGATATCAAATCTAGCAGCAACTGTCTTTCTGAAGCAATAATTGATGTGTTTGATTAGGTCTGGTGGCAGATGGGGGTTTTTCAGTACTTTTGATGTTTCAACATGTTAAGCTGAGAAGGAATCAATTCTGGAAAGAGCGATTATGCCATTCCTTGTATCCTGTCCATCTTCTCTGGCACGATTACAGCTCAGAGGCTCCATCTCTGAGCAGTGTGCTTGCCACAACCCCTGGGTGTGCTGCCAAGCTGACAGCCTCCACTAATCTCAGCTCAGAGATTTTTGAGTCATGGTGTTCCCAGTTCTGCAATGTGCTGCCTTTCCGTTAGAGGATGTCATCAAGCACCGCACCACACCCCACAGATCGCAGGCCGAGGGAGAGTATCTGGCTGCTGGGAAAAATCCCTGAAGACTGCAATGGATCCTCCATCAGTGGAAAATTTTGCAGTCAAAATGGGGATGTCTGGTGTAGATGAGATACAAGTCCTGGGGGGACGAACAGCAGTTTGGCCTCTGTCACTCCTGCTGGCAGCAGAAACCCAAACCTTGCCTGTCTGACTCTGCTATTGCTTGCAATGGGGCTGCAAAGTTTCTGCATTTACTCGAGCCCCATGGAAGTCTACCTGCAGCTGAAGCGTGGCTGTGACAGAGCAGGGGTAGGCAGCTCCCCACACAGGGGTGGTGAGAGCTTGCTTTGGGCCCCTGTGCTCAGCAAGGCCAGGTCATGGCTCTGAGCTCTCCCAGCCTGGCTGCTCAGGTCTGCTCACTGAGGCTTTCCAAGCCGAAGACTTTGAGCTGAAACCTGGCAGATATGGTATTTCAGGATTCTGCCCACACTGCTAATAAGATTTCACAGCAGGAAGGAGGTATGTTGCACTTGTGATTAATTACATGCATTTGGATATATTTGAATCATAACTTCTACACTTGTACTCAGAGAACAGGTTATCTGAAAGGAAGACAAATGCACAGCTTTCACAGCTTTTCCCTGACACCTGCCACAAGGATTCAAATAACCCTTCTGTGATTTTCAGATGCAGCTGATGTTTATAAAATACCAGTGGGAGGACAAGACCTTGGCTGGTCTAAATCAGCACATGCACCCAGAGATACCTTACCTGTGGCAATGGGGGAAGGCCCTGCCTCACCTCTGAGTCTCCCACCTAAAATTGCCATGCGAAAGTTGAAGGAACAGTTTTTTCCAGCACTTTTCCAAGATTTTCAGCCAACCTACTCCAACACAATACTGTTTGAAAGAGGATTTGAATACCTTGGGCATCCTCAGTGTTTCATGGCATTTCCTGGCACAGAGGACACCTGCTCTGGGGTCCCTCTGTGTTTCTCTCTATCTCCTGTCTCTCTGAGCTGGGACAGCCAGTCAGAGCCTTCATGTGAGGCTGCTGGGGTGCTGGGTGGAACTGGGAGGTGGGGTGCTGCCAGTAGAGGAAGACTACAAACATATGCCACAGTGAATGTACCCACTGCCAAAAGACCACAAATAATTATTTGTCCTTGCTCTGCAGAATGAGCTGGCACTTTGTAACCAGATCCAAGTGCTGTCCTGTGACCTCCCGGTGGCAGCGGGAGAGAAGGACAGGGCTCTAACCAGGAGAATTCCTGTAAAATCAGCAGACCGAGGGCTGGCCACTGGGACAAAGCAGACAAGCTCCCCTGCAACCCTGGGTGACAGCCACCCTGATGGGATCTGTAGAGTGTCCTTGTGCCCCATGCACACCCCTCACACCCTCGCTGGGTAAGGCATGGGTCCCTGCACTTTCCTAGAGCTTCATGTCAGCTTTTGGCACAGCAGCTCCCTGCCAGCAAAGAAAGGAGTGATCAAGAATCACATATCTGGGGTACCCTGGCCAGACACTCTTCCATCTGACAGCCTGGCTTAGAGCCAGGCCGGCACTTAAGTTCTCCTTCCCGGGCCCATTCCTTGTTAATGGGAGCCCCAGGAGCACGGCACTACCAAGAACCAAGGCGGAGACTGCTGGGAAGCGATCCTCTGGGGACAGCCATCGGAGAGCACGCCTGGCACCTCTTCCCCATCTCCTCCTGTGCTGCACTGCCTGGTGCACCAGACCCCACAGAGGCAGCAGGTGCCGTGGTGCAAGCAGCCACCCCTGGGTGTACAGACTCATTCTCCTTCAGCCACCACTGGCTTTCCAGGAGACACAGTAACTTAGAGCAGAGCCACATTTAAATGGATGTGTAAATGTGTTTGCCCATTACACTGGGAAGCGACCGCTGCTGGAAACATCTCAGAACACGAGTATATTCCTCCTACTGCTTTCATCAGTCTTTGACATCCCCCATGTCCTCATCTTCAATTGAAAAATTCCTTATTGATTTAATTTGCAAATTTGCCTACGTCTCTCCCAAGAGTACCTGAGAAGATGCAAGACAGTTCAAAGTGACTGTTTGAACTGCCTTATAAAGCATCCAGCTAGATATGGTAAATCTGCATTGTAATAAATTTACTCCACATCTGATCATCAGAGTTTAAGCTTATCTCTAGTATTATTTTACTGTCCCCAGTGTAAAAGATTACTGCCTTCTGGAGAGGTTTGATTAGATTCAGAGAGGCTGAGGTTTAATGAGCATAGACTTCTTTGACTCTCTCTTCCCACCCACATAGTGGGTGCACTGCTGGTATTTGGATGATGAGCTGTTTTGATGGTGTAGACTTCTGTTTTTCCAAAACGCATCTAGGAAAGCTTGGACAACTCATTTGCTTCTCAGAGCTTTCAAGTTCTCCAAACAGCACAGACCTTCCCTTTCTTCTCTGGCTGGGCTTCACTCCTGTCACCTGCAGCCATATGAACAGGAACTGCTCCCAACTTTACTACTGGTCTGGGGAGGTGAGCTGGGAGCACCTCTGCCCTTTGGGGGATGTGGGTGGGAAGAAGAGAAAACAAATACAACGGTGATCTAATCTTAGGAAACATAGGTAAGAGAGTGCTAATTTAGCATCTAATAGCCCTGCCAGTGTCCCCTTTAAATAGGGTGATCGTGGCTTACTAATATCCATACAACAGATTTACAACCTACAGAATATGGGGAAATGCATGATAAAAAGCAGCACCTAATCTATGAGCAGAGGCAATAGTGCTGAGTAACCTTCGGCAAACAAGTGGCTCATTAACCAATCAATCGACAATGTTAAATGGAATAACTCATGCTGAACACTGCTGCTGCCCTGGCAGGGCTGGGGAAGGCAGGCGGAGTGGATGAGCCCATCCCTACTTTGGGAAGGATTGTCACAGGTGTCTCTGCTTGGGAACTGGAGACCTGGAAATCACATTTATTCCAACTAACGTCCAAACAAGAGCCTGAGACAGGGTCAAAGGTCCCCTGAGAAAACCATTCTGCAAGGATCTCCAGGACTAGGCATGGATGGGACACAGCCGCTCTCTTCTCTTGGTGTTCTGGCCTCTTGGGGACTTCTGCAAGGTGGCACATGCTGAAACCACTCCAACATACCCTGCCAGGACTAAACCACAGCAGGAGGGAAGTCTCCAAGATGCAGGCTGTGATGTCCTGAGGAGCGGCCATCCCACACCTCACACCCTGGAGCCCGAGCCACACAGGACTTCAGCATGGAGGTGCCATCCCTTTTGAGGGATGGAGAACAGACATGTCTGTACAGACATCTGCAGGCCAGCCAGGGGCCTCTCTCGTGGGCAGGACAAGTGACCCACTTGGTCTCTGCAGCAGCTCATGTGACACCACACTGTTGGCCTGGGGGTGTTGTGGCCACACCAGCTCCTGCCTGAAATGTGTGGCAGCAGGCACCCCATGCACAGCTGAAAGTGGTCAGGATTTGGCCCTCTGAAGGGAGAACCTGGGCACTGGAGCTCCAGTCTGCCATTGCCAATCGCAGGAACTAGACTGGCCTTGAGGCTGCTTTATCTTGAAGTGAAACTTCTATTGCTGTTTCTCACTGATACCTCCCAGAATATCCCAAATTCCTCAGAATATCAGGGCATGATGCAAGATTGTTCCAGCCTCTTCATTCCTATATCATCTCTTTAAAGGATCCTCAAGCAATGAGGCTTTCACCTCTTCTCTAGGAATAATAATCCACAGCATAACACATTTCATCCCTTAGAAATAATTCCTGCTGTCCAGTCAAAATTTATCTATTGACAAACTCAAAAACAGCTTTCACAATGTCATTCACACAGTTATTTTTAGTACCAGTGTTGCCAGCAGAAATAACAGGCCTGATATGTTTCCTCCCTCCGGCTTAGAATGAGGCTTCTGAAATTATAGATGGGAGCACTAATTGAGTACCAAGAATGTTACAAACGATTTGCACTGCTGTGGAATCTGGTAGCAAACCAGTGTGCTTCCAACCCCACGTGCACATGCAGTTATGCCACTGTCCACTCAAAGGGTGCACTTCCACTGGCAGGAGTATTTTTGACCACAGTTTAGATTTGTTGCTAGAAACCATCCCCGGCAAGAAAACATTTCACATTTTTTACCCCAAAATTACATTAATCTTAAAGAACTTCCCCTTCCCTTGGTTTTTATTTGTGGTTCTACAGATATAGTAAGACTGAAAGTCCTTCGATTATTTTGGTTTCTGTGGTGGGGCGATGGACTCATGCCCACGGTTCCAGGACTCCCCGGACCACCTCGCAGTCCCACACAGGCCCAGCCCAGGAAGGCTTCCTTGCCAAGGTCTCGAAAGCAACTGTGCTCAGCTAAGGCTAAACTGTAACACAGCTACTGAGCAACAAAAGGAAAGAAAAGCTTTCTGTTCTCCAGTCATTTAAACAAATAAGATAAACAGCATTTCCCAGCCCAGGAAGATTATGTGTGGCTTTTGTCTCTCCTGTTTTGGTTTCCTGTGCTAAGTACTCACTCACCCATTCATAGTCACTAATGCCCAAGGCTCAGAGTAGCACTCCCTTGTGTTGATTTCCATGTGTACTTTAGGGTTTCTTTACATACCCAAATCCTCATTATCACTCTAAACCACGGTAAATTACAGGAACAGTGGGCTGATAAAAGTCCTCCTAATTCAAAGCAATAGTGAGCCTATTACTACTGAAAGCACTGGTCCCTGGCTGCAGCAGCACACAAGAACTGAGTGGGAGAAATAAGAAGAACCTGGCTGGCTGAACAGCCGGGCTGGAAGGATGTACCAACAGCGCAGGAGCGACACAAATCCATTGGTGCGGGAGCAGAAGGCAGGCAGGCCCCTCTGCCAGGGCTGGGGGAACAGAGTCATCTCAGAGGACTATTTCCACCTCCAAACCAACAAGATTTCCTGATCGTTCATTCAGACCTCTCTTATCCCCTCCCTAGTATCTTCCTAACTCAACATACGTATTTCTGGCTTATTTTTCTTTCAATTGCCCCTTATTTCCCTATTTTACTCACTCTCCTTTTCTTGAAGCATGAATATTAATATCAATCTCGGCTCATTTAGTGTCGCCTCTTGCTACTCCGCTCCCTTCAGGAACCACTTTTGGCAATTTGGATCCTTCCTTTTATCAGTTTGTCCACCCAGGAACTCACAGCTTCATAAAACCTTGCAAACCTGCGGCAGCAGAAGGAATCCTGTCACATGGAAAGCCAACGTGTCCGAGTTCAGTTGAATCCGGCTGGCAGTGCAGCTGTGGGGGGACCATGGGCTCGATCCCCCTGAGCTACCTGCCAGATGATGGAAAGACACAATGTACTTAACGCCGAGTCCTTAGTACGCAAATTTCCTGGGCTCTGTGCAATTAGTCATCAGCAAAGGGGCTGTTAAGCGCTGGATAGAAACTCTCCTGAAATCTGTAACTGTCTCTAGTTTCTTACCGAAGAGTTGGATCAGGCCCTGGGAATGCATTTGTTTGTTTTTCCCTTGTCATCAGCCTGCCTTTGGCTGAAAGCTATAATCCATTCAGGGAGGACCTGTTTATCTGTGAGAATAGCAGCATTGCTGTGAAGAGGTAAGAGTGGGAGTGTGCTTCAGGCAAAAAAATGCAGATTATAGCCCCGCTAGTAATGAATTCAGCACAGAAAGAAAGAAATGCAGGCTGTTCTAATTTTCTGAATAGATGTAATTCCATTTTGTTCCCTATGAGTCCCTTCTCTGACAATTGTCTGAGTGGAGGGAGGAAAAAAGGGTTCCAAGCAAAACACTTGTCTATGAAGGATGTTATTAAAATGTCCTACTTGAACACAGGCTCTCTGCAGACCAGGGTTGCAGAATACAAACGTTCTCTCTCCCTTAGACAAGCTTTGTCTAAATGCAGAATGTTTGTCAATTATTTTCCAAAAGCACAATTGCTATCATCAGAATTAGAGCTAGCTTGACTTGTCCTGCCTGATTTAGCACCCACTTGAACAGGGTAGGTTCAGAAGTTCAACATGAACTTGAGGGCTGTTGGATTTGCAGCAGGTTTTAAAAACTGCTCAAGATAAAAACACGGCGAGGGAACAGATGTGAGATATACAGAAAATAGGGATGAAAACCTGAGAGTGGTCAGAGAAATTTAAAAAACCTGTGGTGAGTGAAAATCCACTGAAGAAACTCCATGGCAAAAGTCTCTGACTGGGTGAACTTCCTTCATTTGGCTTCTAAGGTCTCATGCTCATTCACACCGACATACAAACTTGGTTCCACAGATTTCCTCAACCTGGCACTTCTTTAGCCAAGAATTTGGCTGGAGGTCTGCAGCATGGATGTCAGTTAAGTTTTAGCACAAAAATTTGCCCTACCATCCTCCAATATAACTTTCTTTTCCTTATTGGTCAGGGCAACGTGTCCTCTCCTCGGGTGTGCACTACAAACAGGATGGGTGTCCCGTGAGACAGGAAAATGTGTATTTTTGTGGCTCTGTGTGGGGTTTGTTCACTGCAAGATTTAAGAGTGATGGGGCTTCCCAAGGCACTCCCTGCAATGCAATCAGTTACATCACATCATGAACCTATCTAACCTGTGAAGCCTGAAAGCATCTCACTCAGTCCTCCAAGAGCTTTTCTTCAACTTCTCCTTGATTTGTGGGAAGAAAGGTGTCTTTCTTCTGCAGAGTTGGATTCCAACTAGACATAGTGACTACCATGGGCTAGGGTTGATATAAAAATAAACAAGTGAGAACCTGGTTGTCCCTCACCCCATCACTCTCTTGAAGGTTGAAGAAACTTGTTCTGACCTTTCCTCTTAAACTAGAGGAAGCTTTTGCATATGAATTCTGATCTGCCTTTTATATTTACATTCCCATACCACATAGAGGTACCAGGGGCACCAAAGCTTTATGCCAAGGTCAAAGGGAAGTGGGGAAAAGTGCTAAGGACAATCATGTTCTGCGATTATGTGAGTAGCAGCACCATCCCCGGCGTGCTAGGGCCACGTCCCTCGTGAAGGGGACACAGTCCCTTCCCCTAAACTCTGACTTTGTGACTGTGCTATTATTGGTACACTCAATGCTGAATGGCCAAAGGAAAACACTGCACTGGCTCTTGCTTTTTTCAGATACAGAAAGGACAGCAGGCACAAAGGCAAACATAGCCTCTCCTGTGCACATGTGACAGTCACCGCATAAGCGACTCGCCATCAAAATGCCTCATTCCTCCTGACAGGTCTTGTCCTAAAACAATGTCTTAAAGTCTGCAGCTGGGCTGGATTTTCCCTATCCAGCTGAAACTGCCAAAAGAACAGCAAAAGCCCTGCTAGCAGAAAAGATGCCTCTTAGTTTGGAGAGAAAAGCCTTCCCAGCAGTCTGTCTATAAGCAGTGGACACGGTTTGCCATCCTCCTGAGTGGATGTGCAGCTGTGGCATCTTAAAGCAGAGTATGCTTGGGAAGGGAGGCCTGCTCTGCTCCATGCCTGTGCAGAACAGTGGGTAAAGGGTATTTCACAGGGAGGGATGGTACAGTCCCTGTAACCAGTGAGGGTGGGTTTCCTTTGCTATATTTACCTAGATTTGGGTTCTTGGCTCAACTCTTGTTGAGCCTCTTTTCACATGGCACCTGTTTGGTACAGACTGTACCCACGTAAGAACCTGGCTTAACTTGGGTGTAGCACAGTTGCAGCTCTGGGACAATGTAGTTTCTCCCTCTTAAATGCAGCATCTTTATATTTGTTATGGGTTTTACCTCATTGATTTTCCTGGGCTGTTTCAGCAGCACTGTCTCTCTTGCTGCTGCAGAAGCCCTTGCAGCTCCTCCCCAGTATTTCTGAGTTGTATCTTCTTCTAAGCTGTACTCTTCTTATACTACCACACCAAACATGAATGGGAACACTGAATAGCACTGGGAGCAGGACCAGATAATGTCAGGAAAAACAGCCCCTCAGTTCGAAAGCAAATAAAAACAATGTGGGCACTTAGGAGCCCACTGGACACTCACTCTATGCTCAACACCATGTCTTACAAGCTGCTGTTTATAGTCTGCTTGATAATTTTTGATGGCATCCTTCACTACCAAGTTCAGGTGCAGTAACACTCACTGCTATAATCTCTCTTTGTTTTTCTAAACTGGTGGTCTTGCTTTCTCCCCCCTGTACTGAGAGCTTTGCGGATAATCCATACAAGAAAAAGGTGTACCTTTCCATTTCTACCCTATAATGATTGCTTCTGAGCTGTTTTGCCACAAACAAGTCATCCCTTACAAATGAATGAGAGCACCTCAAACACAACAGCCTCTAATGCTGCCACTGCAAAAGTCTCTTCAGTTTGTATCCCTTGTGAGAGAGCAAGGGAAAAAAATCCTGAACTGATCAGCAACAAACCAGCCTCTACCACCCAGATGATCCCTGGCTTCTTTCCAGCCTAAAACAGCAGCGAGAACAAAACCCTTGTTGAGCGCGCTTGCCTCCGATCCTGCCCCGCTGAAGCGAAGGATGTGTTGACACCAAGTGCTGTGCGAAGACAGACTAGAGCCAAGCTGAAATGCTCTCAGCTTGGCTGGGTGTCAGAGCACTGCTTGGAGCTCAGCTGACCCAAGGGCAGGTAGTGTGGGGTGCCTGGCTGGAGGAACAATGCTGAGCTTTCACAGCCAGGCTCAGACTACAGAGACCAAGCCCCTGTCCCTTCTCCCAGGGGTAGGTTCCCCTTCTTGCTGCCAATAATGTCCCACAGATGCCTGTTTTTTGAAGGCTGTGGTGGCCTTGGCAAGCAACAGGGGACCTCAGGGACCTGTCTGGAATAGGAAATGCACGGAGCATCAGGAAAGGAGCTCCCACAAAATGAATTAGCCCTGTTAACTAGCACACATTCCTTACAGCACGTCACAAGGAAATCCCGGCCAGCATTTCTAAGCTTTATCCATCCTGCAATGGTTTCCACCCTTGCTGTTGTTTACGAGCTTAACGAACTGAAGACTGTTTGAAAGAGATCACTCCTTAATCTGGCTTGTCCTAAAACCAATAGGAGAGGAGAAAGGCAAGGTCATGCATATCCAAGGCCAGCACAGAAACATCCTTATTTATCTTCCTTAAGCTGTTTTAACTGTTAACTCCTTCAAGATACACTGAAATAGTCAAGCTTTGAATTTGGTGGTGACAGCAAGTGGTGGAGAAACCCTGACACTTCGTTAGCAATTAGTTTTGGTTGGGTTCAAACTTCACCCTGTTTGGTCCCTTTGTGCAGGTCCAAGCCATGGGACCATATATGCAGAAAAGTCCCAGATGAGCATCTCCTGCCTTCTACTTCCTACTCAGCTACAAGCTGCTGGTCAGCCTCAGAGCCTCACTTCTGTGGCACTGCCAGGTGCCTGAAGAAAACAAGCTTCCAAGAGTCTAATTATGCATCCCCAACATGAAAAGCTATCCTCTAAATATCTGATTGGGGAACACAGAGCCAAGGAGTGAGACAGACAGCTGAGCATAAAGTTATTTTTTAGAAGCTGAGTTTAAGGTTGGCTAAAAATATGGCCTATCCCTTTCAGGGGTTATTTTGCTTACAGTGTTGACAAGAATAAAGCTATTAGTAACAGAGCATTCAGAGTATTTGGGGCTGGTGTTTGTCTGTCAGTCACTCATCCTCCAAAACACTCTTGTCAACATTTGGAAAGCAAGTGGGATGTATGCTCCAGCCCCCTCCCGGGAAGGCTGGGAGAGGATAACGAAGCTGTAAGAGCTGCAAAAACCTGGGGCTAAACAAAACAGGATGGGGGAAAGAAAGGGGGAAAAAAATCTGTTCAGAAGGAGAAATATTAGAAACCCCAAAATGTCTGGAAAAATATTAGAAACCTCAGAATGTCTAGAAAAATAGTTATAGAGGAAGAAAAAAAATCAAGTACAGGGAAAAATAACAAAAACAATTGTTGACAAAAACCCATGAAAATTGAGAAAATAAAATAAGAGATAGTGAGTGGAGATTACATAGAGGAAGAGGAAAAGTGACCATAGGACAATCAAGTTATCATCTTTTCCTGGTGTAGCACAAGAACTATGTTCACATAGCATGGATTCCCAGGACATGTAAAGGACTTCCCTTAGAAAAAAGAGCTCTGTGCCTTAGGCACCCCGGAATTATAGGGCTGGCGGGTACCTTGAGCACCAGCCTTGCAGTCTGCTCTCTGAACCAGCCTGTTCGGCTGCCAGGTAGAAGAGGTGATCACAGGGAAATTGGTTTCCTGCCTATGCCTCTCCTTATCTCCCAGAACTAGTGCACGAACCTCTGCAGTCTGCACTACTCCAAACCAGCCCCTTGTCTGCCTCCTCTGCACCTCTAACAGATCCTGTAACAAGAACATGTTGTCTCCTTTCCTCTCCTCAGCTCTTCAGGACTGATCTCCAAATGTCGACATTCCTTTTTCAAAGGAAATCCTCTGCATTTCCCCTTGGTGCTCCCTATGGAAGGTAAGTGTTCTATTGTTTAAGAGCATGTTAAACACCACTGAAATTTAAAGTATCTGCTTGGAAAGGGGAGCAGGAACCTGGTAGGGGTTGTTCCCTGCACCCATTGTCCAGGGCAAATTGCCTGCTCGACTTCTCCTCATCACAATACCAACTCCAGCCTCACCCCTACGTCTCCATCACCAAGATCTGCAGAGCCAAGAGATACCCAGTGCTTAGCACAGCAATTTCTGTTGTGACTAATCCTGCAGTTAGACACCTTTTTCCCAGGGATCCCATTGCTGACACACAATCGGCTCCCATGCTGCCTGGCACATGATCCGTGGCACACAGTGGAGGAGAAGGCGGAGTGAGCCCAGCCTCGGCTGCTGCCTGTGCCCATGTAACACACAGACAAACCAGCGAGCTGCCTCTCCCCCCGTGGTGTAGAACCTCTCACCTGGGCTGTGTTGGGAAGAATGGGCTCAGCTAAGCATGCCAGGCAGTAACTGTGGTCTGCAGAAACGGGACAATACTCTGGCAGCACAGGAAATCCCTGAGGTGCTCAGTCTTGCCTTAGAAGAAAGAAATTATTAACTGAGCAGTTCCGAGCCAGGGGGGTTTTGCCACTAAGGTACCATTTGTGACAATGAAATGTGCACAGGCAAAGTGTACCTTTCCAGGCATAACCTGGGGGATGAAAAGTAACTTTACTCAAGCTCAATTTCCACCTCAATCCATGAAGTTGGTCTAAACAGATTGAGAGCTGAGTCACTTAGAGCTATCTTCACAAGGAGCTCATCAATTTGAGCAAGCCATCAGCCCCAGGCTATAGCACGCAGCCATCCCTGCTTTCACCCTCCAAAACAGCACTGTTGAGATCCGTGGAGCTCTGTGGATTTACATCAGTAACAGCAGAGAAGGAACCGTTTCTTTCAGTGCAAGAAAACAGTTGTGGTCCTGCTCCTGTTGAAGTTCATCTCAAAGCTCTCAGACATAGCCAGGGATGCAGCTGACTGGCCAGCTGTGCCCAGGAGCAAGAGCCGAGCTCAGAAGAAAAAATTATTGTAGAGGAAGAAAGCCCTGAGATGGGGTTCCTCCCCTCCCACCTGTCCCCTCTGCTCTACAGCAGTCACTGGGATCTCACATGGTCTTATTGCTAAGCTACCAAATACTTTATCCCTAGGCCTGAGACCAGCCTGAAAAGGCTGTCACGTTCAAGAAGGCACAGCTCCCTGTGCAGGGTCTCCTTGTGCAGATGGACTTGCTCTCCAGCAGACACAGGACGTGCTGAGGGGAAATGGTAAAAGCAGCAGAGGGTCTGTGGAAAAGGCATGAGCAGAGCCCAGATCTCCATGCTCTGCACTAATTCACATGGGACCCGTGGCAGCATTTAGAAGAAAATGGGGGAATTAAATGGTTTTGTGAGCAAAGAAACATTTTCAGGGTTTTTCACCCCGTGGCTTTGTCATTAGCTTTCTAAAGAAGAGCTTCTATGATGAAAAATGCAACCCATCCCACTGGTTCTCCAGAAAAAGGTAAGGCTGCAGTCACCAAGGGTGAAATCCTGTTTGCTTCACTTGTGGGCCTTAAACACACAACAGGCTGTAAATACTGCTCAGAGCAGGTTTACAAGGTGGAAATCCTTTGCAGACCTTTTACTGCAGGGGAAGGAAGGTAAATATACCAATGATATGAACAAATTCTAAATATTTAGCTGTTTAAATAAATAAAGCTTTTACAGATTTTTGGGATCTATTATTCATGGTGTGCTGGGGGTTGTCTAGGCTGTGCACCAAGGCACAAAAGCCTTTTAAGACGGGAGAGAAAAATGAAATTCAGGCTCAGAAAGGTGAATCAGTTTGTGTGCCGAGTGCTGCTCCAGACCTTCTTCGTATCACTGGACAAATGAACTCCAATTACTTCAGTACAAAATGTGCCACAATTCGCTGGCCATTGTAGCAAAATGACAAGTAACAAGACCAGAATGAGATTATTTTCTTTTCTAAACATGTTGAACAAGAAGGGGATCTCTGTCAGCCACTAACATTGCAAGGTGTACGTGTCCCCGGGAAGGGGCTCAGCAAAAGGTGGAAATAAGCAGCTGTGCTAATTCATTCGTTGCAAGTGAAATTGGTTTAGAAACGACCTGATTTTCAGCTTTATAAAAACAGAGAACATTTTAAGTGCTTTGGTGAAACTGATTTTTTGAAGCAGTTGGAGGACTAGAAAAAAGGCCATTGTAATCCTTTTGGGATGCAGCTTTCCAGTTAGCAGTATGCCAGCTCAGTGTCATCATGAGAGCTTCAATACAGGCTTCCCGACTTGACAAAAACACCACCCTATTTCTCTGACTTTAAAACGCCGTTCAGAATCCAGTGTTTTCCCTGTGCCTGTGTCTCTAATCACACTGCATGATCTCAGAGAAAGCACAGCCAACCAAAGACGGGCTGCTCTGACCTGAGCAACTGTCTTCTTGTATTTGTGCTTTTGTCTTGGCATTTTCAGCAGGGTACAATTAATTAAAATTCCTGATTAATTAAAATGTTTTGCAACAACAGCAGCAAAAACTGCTTGGAGAAAAGCCTGTGCAAAGTGAAACTGGAGCCTGTTTGCTATGAATATGCATAGTGCCCAAAGTACACTGCACTGGCATGTGCAGCCTGTCCCCAAAGTAAATGACATAGTGAAGGAGGAGGAAAGTAGAGGCTTGATAGATGATGACACAGGGGTGTAAAAATTTGCATTACCCCCGGTGTTTACCCTACTGCCTGTATCTCACAGTGCAAGTGCACAGAAATACAGTGGCTTTCAGTACAGCTGGATGAATACATGGCTCTGCCAAGGAATTAGGACTTGGCCAGTGCTCCTGCTCCTTGTTCTGACAATCTGGCTGAAAAAGCTTGTACAAGTTGCTTTCCTCTTCTGGGCCTCAGTTTCCCCTCTGTAAAATGCAAGCAACACCACTTCTCTATCTTATGTAAAGTGCTATGAGAAGAAGACAGAAAGAAATACAGTACAGAAAGAGAAATACGTGTTAGCAAGTGACTCTCTTTCCTTTTGCCTTTGTCAAATCCGTACTATAACGGGCGCCAGCTCCGGTTGCTCGGAGCTGTGAGGAAATCTTTGTTGTGCTCTGAAAGCCCTGCAGCGGACTGTCATTGTCAAAGCGCTGATGAATGGTTCCACTGGGGATCCAGAGCCTGCTCCGGCGGGAAAGCAGCAAGCCTCAATAAACAGCTCCTGCCACTGCCTGATCCGGATAATTGACACTCCTGCAGTTTTACACGGAAAACGCCACGCTGTTGCAGAGAACGTGGCGGGCCGCTGGCCCCGTTCTGTCAGAGGAAGCAGCCCCGGCCCTGGCCCTGCCTCTCAGAGGGAATGCTCTCTCTGAAATGCCAGCAAAGGGGATGAAGTTTCTCCCCTTCCCCTCCTTTCCCTTTTAAAACAGGGTTTCTTTGGTAGACATGACTCCCACTTTAGTAACTGAAGGGCTACACGGAAGAAGTCATACTGTGAAAAAGCAATTTCAAAAAACATCTGCCTGCAAATCATATGTGTTTATTTAGCAGCTCTGTTCTTGGAGAGGGTGCATATTCTGGCCTGCTCATTTTTAGGGTCAAAAATTACATTTTGCAACTTCCACACCAAGAGCAAAGAGTCAGAAAGAGGGATCTCTTGCCTTGAGCAGGATTACCAGATCCCTTCTCCCGAGGATGCAGGCAAGTGCAAAGCAAAATACTTTCAGGGTGGGATGACACATAACAACCATACAGCCATGGTCACTGGCAATGGTACGTACACAAGTGAGAAAAAAATCTTGATTATGAGATGTTTTGCAGATTTTCAGGTGTTCAGGTGTTTAAAGAGATGACTCATATGAAATTGCTGCTCTAAAGCATATAAGAATTGCATTTCTCAAATCTCTTATATTAAAGTATTATGAACACACTTCTTTCTAGTTATATTCGGATTTTTAAGGTTTTTGGGTCTACTGTCAACTTCTATGCTGCTACGCAGGATGAGTTTTCTTGTTTAAGAAAAAAACCAAACCCTGGAATTGAGGTTTCTCAAATTCATGTGCCTCCAGGGGCTTTTAAGGAAAATTCAGGAGGTATCATACGGCTTGCAAGAACAACAGGAGTGAAAATCCTGCAGTGACTTTCGAGCATAGTCAACACTGAAGTTATGAGAGTAGAGCCACAGAACCATAACATTAGCATATTTTTTTTTAAGAAACAAATCACCAAGTTCAAATTGATTATTATCCACAGTTATTTACTGCAGTAGAAGTCCAGCTAGGTTCACTGACTGCTCCAAAATTTTGGCTGTCAAACTGAAATGAATAATCCTTTATGTTTTAAAGATGACCAACTCTATTTCTTTTTCATTTCAAATAATATTTCTTTGATTATGCTTCAAACAGGGACTAGGATTTTTTTGTTACTCAAAATCCAGCAGGTAATCAGCAAGGAGGCTCTCGGGCCAGCACAGTGTCACAGTGCTATGCAATGTGGAAGCTCAATGAATCAGATTCATTTCCAGCAAGACTCAAAGGCAGCAAAGAATATTTCCTGAGAACATAAGCGGCCATGACAAACAGTCCTTCCAACTCAGAGAAGCACCAACCTGTTCTTCCAAATGCTACAGGGACCACTGGCCTTTTACCTTTTCTTTGTTTAAAACAGTGTGGTGTGACAGGCATCCTACTCCCTCCTCCACAGGCTCAGCTTTGCAATCAGCTCTGCTTTTCCACGGGGCAAATGGGCCACTTGAGGAGAGTTACAAAGCTCCTCTCCCAGAGGCACTGAGTGGGAAGACATGAGCACGTACCTTGAGCTTGCTGAAAGGGGACATGTTTTGGAGTAATGATTAGGATGTGGAAGGAAGGAGGGGATGGGAGACCCTCTGGGTTTGACCTCTGGCTTGGCTAACACTGCCAGATGCACAAGCCAGTCCCTCAAACTATTCCTACCTCAGTTTCTCCACCTGCAAAATAGAGCAATGATAATGGTCCCACCTGTTAAGTGCGTTGAGACTCACTAAGAAAAATGCTCTTGATGGGTATTATTCTCATTTATCCATCTAGTATTGCCAGTCCTGTTGGCTTAAATGAGCTCATACATGTGAGTAAAAAGTATGCATAGGCAAAATGCCTAGCATATTAAAGGAAATATTTCTGTAATATTAAGCATAATTTAATATTAAATATTAATTTATATAATATTTATATAACATTAGGGCATATTTAGGGCTAAAAGCTGGTTGCAGAACAGAAAAACTGATTAGCACAAGCAAATATCAATTAAAATTACAGTCTGTATTCACACACAGGTTTTCTTTCCCATTCTGTTCCTCTGCTTTTTGATTAGAAAATAATCATCAATTACACAGTATTTTCCTCATTAAACTACAAAGATCCCTTGCTTCTTTGGCCAATTAGTGCCCGTGTACAATCATCAGGAATACAAATCAAAGCATGTTCCAGCTCTGACCTAATAAGCCATCTACGCAAAATCTAAGCTCCACATTTTTCTGTCACTACAGTAATTCTTTTTTCTTTACCCCAAAGCAATCAGCACTGAACAGAACCCTTCCCTTCTTAGGAAACTACAAACTGAAATTGCATGGGCTAGGGGCTTCCAGTCACCTCCAGCTTTGCTGGTGGTTTTATTTTAATCAACAAACCCCAAGAATCCTTCTGCACTCTGCTGCGGGGCTGCGGGGTGTGGGGCTGGCAGGGTGGGTGGCTCCCAGGACACAAGGAGAAAGAGGAAGCTCTGGGAAACTGGAAGAAATCTGCATTTTCCTCAGGGCACATCCTGCAAACAGGGCCCTTTGTTCCTGGCGGCTGGTACCCACTTCTCACCACAAACAGTTCCCTTCCCAGCCTCTCGTTTTTTTTCTCCTCTCAGAAAAAGGCCATTTTCGGAGTTTGTACTTCTACATCCACCCCCGCCCCAAATCTGTGTAAGTTATTCTCACTTAAACCAATTTTGCTTTCCCACTGAGTACCAAAGTGTTGTGAGTTACACTGTGCCGCACTACTCACGCCCACCTGACAGCCATTTTCTGACCAATTTCCTTCTGACATGCATCTTAACCATCTTCAACTTCACTTATGAATTTAGCCTAAATTGGAGAATAATATACTGAAACTCTGCTAAAAGCAGTACATAATTGATTCCTGCCAGAAGGGGGATATCACCTTTTCTGTTGTTTTTCAGAGAGATGGAGGGGGAGGCGCTAAGAAGGGGGCTGTGTGCCTGGAGATTCAGCTCCTGTTTTCTACTTCCCCAGCTATCTTATAGAAGGCAATTAGCAGTGTCTGTTCATCAGTGTGATTCTGTTTATTGAAACTGGTTAATAAGCCCAGAATTAGTTTTCCTTGTAAAAAAAATGCTTCAATGAAGAATGATTTCAGAGTGGCTTTAGTATGTCTACTTGCCTAGGAGTAATTAGGTTTAATATTTGTCCAGTGGTTTTGGAAACCTGGGTGATAGGTCCCCTGAAGTGTTTCTCAGTCTGCTCTTTCTCCATGCATCACCTGCTCCATGGCCACCCATGTGCTCCTGCATGCTCCTCATGCCCCTCTTTTGGTAATGGTCCAGTTTCCTGGCCAATTTTAGCAAATCTGGTGGAGACCTCAAAGGTATTGAGCTCCTAGATGAGTTATAGAAGACATGGTAGAGGAGAAAAACCCTCCCTGTTCCCTCTCTTGGGGACAGGCATCCCTGAGGAACCAAACTGGTGCTCGCTTTTGAGACGGAACTCACTGAAGCTGGAACTCACCATTTCCAGGACTCGAGGCATGATTTGATTGATTGGGAGGTTTAAAAGGAGCAGGGAGAATCAGTGAGAGCACACCTCTCTGCAGCAGGCACCACTTCTCTGCTGGATGTAGAGTTCCTAGTGTGATGGGATCTTGCTTAGGTTACAGCTTGCTTGTGCTCTGGCAAATCACTGTAATAGAGCTGTCCTGATCCCTTACTACCTTCCACTGGGTGGTTCTCCATGGAGGAGAGCCTTCCTCCGTCACTGTGAACTTCCCTAATCTAATTACTGCTAATCAGAAGTGTGAAGAAAAGCATTTTCTCTGGGTCTCAGGTGCACAGCAGGCAGGGAAGCCAACTTGTGGAACACAGACATCTGTTTGTTTAAGCGGGCGGGGAAAGCGATGCATGCTGCAAATCCTGCAGCATGTTGAAGCAGCTGAAACCCCCATTAAATGTTGGGATTTGATCTGGAAGCTGTGTAATCCCCTTGAATTTTCTAGAAAAGGCTATGGGAAATTTAGTGATGGCAAAGGGGTGGAATTGGCCTATTTCTGCTGTGATTCACTTCACTGTAGAGTGTGTGGCATCTGCAGCTATGGACTGACCCAATATGTTTATTTACTGAAACCATCAAACCATCTCTTGCCATGTGCTCCAATCTTCCAGCCCAAATTAGCAGTGGCTCCACTGCTCCAAGTGGAACAAATGTCACCGTCGTGTTTCACTTGGTCTCCTGCTGCTGCTTTATTTTATTTTGGGTCCTGCTGCCTGTCAGGGAAGAAGCACGATCCTGATTTTGTGAGGTTCAAATGAGCAGTTTCACTTTGAAGCTGAGCAGGCCACTGCCAAAGGGTTAATGACCATTTTTATCTGTATCCTGTAAAATTGAATCTTTCTCCCAGTGACGGATCCTAAGGGCTTTTTCTGGCCTGTGTAAGCCAGCAGGTATCAATTGCTGCCCTTCGGTTGGCTTGGCAGTGCGGGCACTGAGGGTGTGATGTCCCCTGCGTGACCAGTGCTGGCACACCACAGCATCCTCTAAGCAAATCCACCATTCCCAGGCACTGCAAAGGCAAATCATTCCACTGCTTGAAACCTTGGCCTCTGAAAAGCAAACCCATCAAAAGCATGTACTGCTTTGCACTAATGTATGCATTCCAGGCATATTTGCTGTACTGATCAATGCTTTAAAAAAGACATCCTTGGCTAGGTGTGCAGAAACACAGATCATCAGTGAAACGAGCGCACTACAAAACAAGTCTATCTGATGCAAAGGAAAAATTGTTAGCCCAACACAATCTCAGAATAGTTAAACAGAGCAAAACAACTTGCATTTGTGCTCAAATCCTGATGATGTTTATTTACTAGGACAAATATAGCTGAGGGTAGCAACTTATCAACGCTTGCTTTATTTCAAGGGCAAATTGCTACCATGGAACCAGACACTTGATGTTTCCCTGCTATCGCCCAACAAAGAAAGCTCGCTTTACTGACTCGGCTAATGACCAGCAAAGTCGCCTCACGTGGATTAGAAAAGTAAAAAGGACAAAAGCTTCAAGATGAAAAATAACTATTTCCCTTGCTTGCTTTTGTGATCAAACAGTAGGGAATTCTCAGCAGAAAACTCTGCTTTGAAATAGAAAAATAATAGTAACAGTGAAAATAAATGACAAGCTCTTGGTTCTATTGAGCTTTAGTGAGCCTGAAAACCCACAAGTTTTGCTGCTGGAGAGTGTATGAGGATTCATTCAAAAGTCAATAATCAGCAGAAAGGGATTAGTGCCTTCCAATAACTGCTCTAACTACAAAGACAGTAAAAGGCTCAAGCAACATCCATTACCTTATCCCTTTATACAGGCGCATGGCCCTGAGCTTCACATGTACCATGTTTACTATTACGGCAACAAAGCAAATTTGATCAGAGCAACAAATAATCAAACAGCACCATTGGATAAAATCTACCTTGGTACTTCATGAATTTGCTGAGCTGCTGCACCCCAACCTAGCTTTCCTGGACTGTGGAATATGTTCTTGCACAGCCTGATTGCATCTGCAGGTGTGCAACAGACTCCTGCATGCAGGACTGTGCACTTCTGCCCTTTGGGACAGACTCCCCTTCCCTTTCCTGGACTGACCAAAGTCCAGAACACCCACACCTCAGCTAGGTGGGAGCAGACCAGGACACTATCAGTTTGTTCTGTGCAGGCATTGTAAAAACCAGGTGTGATAAGAGCTGTTTCCCCATGTTCTGCAGCACCCACAAACAGATTTACTTCAAAGATTCATAATGTAAGAAATCAACCGTAAATGAAAAGTTCAATATCAGATGAAATTGGTTTGGCTATCTCTGACACAAAATATTTATCTACAAGGTTCCCAGAGATGTCAAGCTCTGAAGCAGTTATCTTAGCACAAATCTACAGTTGTAAGTTCTCTCATTTTGGGTTTGAAGTCACACTTCAATCACATGCGGCATTTTACTGATATTCCTTATGGCCACTGCCCTTTCAGCTTTACTGCTGACATGTTTCTAGCATAAAAAAGATAACTAGAAGTGATCTGCATGCTTACGTATTCTCCTCTTCTAAATTTATTTAAAATTTATTCCTAGCTGAAGATCTCAGAACACTTGGTGAACTGGTTGGTGGCACCTGGCCCTCTGAATCTACCTTAGCAGCCACCCTAACAAGATAGCGACCTGAGTCTTGAGCATGAACAAGGCACGTGCCAGACCCTATGGTGAAGTGTGGTGCAGGCTTGCAGGGCACATTTGGTCCCGAGGGTTGATCTGCAGACTGGCTGCACCTGGAGCCTTGCAGCAAGGATATGAGGCAGCATGAGAAAGGGCAGGTGGTTGCATGTAGACGGTCACCGGATGGCTCTTGGAACCAGAAGTCTATTTATCTGGCAGAAAGAAAGTTGTTCTTCCCCTATGGGCTTCTGTCTTGGAGGAACTGCCCTATAAGCCACTGGTCCAGAGCAGAGTCTGAGACTTATGTCTCTTTATTCATTTCTGGGTTTATATTTCCAAGACTTTTCTGGGAAGATCAACCCCCTAGAAAACACTCCCAGTAGGCCAGGTTGGGATGATTGCATGATGAATGTGTCACACAAAGCTAGGTTAATGGTTCTGTGACACCTGTGGGAAAACCTCCTGGTTTCCACATCATACTGGTGCTGGTTCAGTGTTTAATACCAAAACTGAATTCCTGGTTTTCTTGACTTTTAGGTGAATTCAGTGTTGACTGGCCACTTCTCCAAAGGGTTCCAGTAGTTTGTCCTTTGTTCATGTGGTGTCCTTCAGAGGGGGGAACACACCATATGTGTGCAATGTAGGCCCTAGGAAGACATGAGGACACTACACCAGCTGGCTTCCACTTGAATGCAAACACGTCACAGGGGTTGTTACAAGGAGTTGTGTGTTGCAGAGGTCACAGTGCTTTGGTGTCAACCAGCAGGCAGCAGCCCTTTCTGTGTGGGTGTAGTGCAATCTTGAAAACCAGCAAGCAGTGCCTACCAACGCAGTAGGGTCATTCATGGTCTGCAAATGGACTGGAGGAACCTCTTGAACTAAGGCAACCCATGGCAGGACAGACGGTGTCTCCAGATGATCATGTATGTCAGGGAGGAGGCCTTGTGGAGATCCATAAGCTTGAAAAAATTTGAGTGCCTCTGTCCCTATCCCTGTGTTTTGTGTTAGAAAAGGCAGAGGGGTTGGGAAAGACAGGGAGAGTCTAGATCCACCTTAAGCACCACCAAAGAGATGCAGACTAAAAGAAAAGATAAGCCCAACAAAGGCACTTGCTGAAAAGCCAACTATATCAACAAACCCCAGCTCCTGCAGCTTGGTGACTACGTTGCCCGGTGACTCCTGTTCATAAAGGGCTGATTCTCCTCCCTTTCAGAAAACAATGTGTTCCACACACTGAAATAAATAACAGCCCCTCACCAAGGCCCCGGCAGTGTCAGGGGGTGTCAGGCTCTGCTCAGTGGATAACAAAGGCGTCAGCATGGAGCCAATCTCCTTCTGCCATCTCAGGCTGCCCTTGCTGCGCTGAATGAAATTTTTCTCCTAATGGAAATGAAGAAAACCTCCAGCGCAAAATAATCTTCTGTTATAATGGCTGTACATTCGGGAGAGGGGCCAAGCAGTGTAAAGAACAAGCCAAATCTCTTTTACTTAAAGACTGGCCTGAATGTGATAATGTAATGACTTTGGTCAGGATGTTTCAAACGCCATTCATTGGGATTGACTTAGCATATAGATGATACCAGCCAAAATAATTAAGAATGAGGAACTGAACAGACAGGATCAGCTGACTTTTTCCCAACAAAGCTGGTATCCTTTTCCAAGTAATGGAGAGGACTACTTGGTTTAAACACGGCTTAGTCCAACCCAGCCAGCACCCTTTCACTTCCATTGCCCTTTGCTTTCTGTAGAAGGATCAATACTTTCATCTTAAACATAGGTTGAAGTCCCAGGGACCCTCTTTGCAAAGGCAGAGTTCCTGGTTATTTTGTGCCTAAGCTCCATCTGGCCACTGCTGATCACGCTTTGCACTCAGAACCCTAGCAGAATCCCACTGAAGTCCTTCGGAAGATTCATGTTCACTTCACTGGATTCCAGATCCATGAGTTTCTTTTAGCAATGTAGGTTTCCAAAAGCATAGTAGCCTTGGTTTTTGTTTAGTTTCCTGGTATGTGTCATAGCTAACTATTATTTCTGTTTTACAGAAATAACACAGCTCAAACTCTGATACTACATGCAAGCTTAAAATGGCTTTCAATTACTATTAGCAGGCTTTTAAACGGGATTGTGGTGACAACCCGAAAGAAGCAAAATACTTAGGGGAGAAATTAAGCTATTGGAATGACTGGTTGTATTGAACATGCTCCTCACACAGCTGGCAAAGAGCAAAATAAAGCTGAAATAAATTGATGACAACCACATTCTGGAGGAATGACAGTTTATCTTAAAAGAGAAAAGAACATTCAGCTTCTCTGCTATAACAGTTTATGACACTGTGCATTTGGACACCTCTCCCACTAACCAGAAAACCAGTAGCAACCAGAACAACCACAACAGATCACTTTCTGTATCCCACACCACCATAACTGAGGGTAGAAGGTAAAATGAGTGCAAAATGCCACCATTCTGTATTTAATACATCCAATTATCATCATTCTGATGGCTACAAAGGGTGGAAGGCAACAGGGGATTGCATTCATTGTACATTTCAAGACTTCCAGTTGGCAAATAAACTGAATCCTTTATCCAAAAAAAAAAAAAAAAAAANAAAAAAAAAAAAAAAAAATCTCGTACACTGGACAAGCTTTGGAATGGTTATAAGGCCAAGATCTATTGTTCTGGTTGAATTTGTTACAAGCCCTGGGCATATCATAGAAGAATATCTGTATTTAAATGTTTTCATCTTCCTGGTCATCTAATTCAGCTTCTTCCAGGGAGGTAATTTATTTCTTCACTGTCGCCTTCATTCACTAGATTTAGAGATGAAATCAAGACGCATCAGCAGCCTTGATCAGGGTGTCAGTGCTAGTTTGAATTTTCCTTCTCTTCTGTTTAATTGAGTTTTCATTTGTATTTCCTCAGTTGTTTTCCCTCCAAGGCCTTTCCCCCTCCTCTCCCCCCTTTTCTCTATTCATCCATATAGATCATACAAGCATTTCTGGCAAGCACCAGCTGCAGATACAGTGAGTTCTTGGGCATCTTCTACTTTTAGAAAAGCTCTAAGAGCCCAAATAACATCCGTGCTTGTTCTGTGAAGCTTGAAGTCTGCTTTTCAGAAAGACCATAATAAAGTCTCTTTATTAACTCCACTGCCCTCTCAGAGACACATGTAAGACATGGAGGGCTGCAGAGCTATGCACTTTCACTGCAGAGGACAAAAAGCCATGTCTGGGTTTACAGTCTGTGTTTTGCTGGGTCAGCACAGCCAAACAGGACTTTGTAGCATTAAAAAGAGATATTTCAAGATTTCTCCTCCACACTCCCCAAAATACTGCCCTGAGCTCCTGGCAGGCCAGCACTCCAAACAGAGGCTAGCCACAACATCTCCACTTCTGATTTGTTTGCCATCAGCATAATCTTTCTCTCAGCTTTGCGTCTGCTTTATTAGACACAAATTCACTAAGAGGGATTTGAGATGTAACCTGTGAAATCTCCCACCTTGAACTGGTATCGCTTCCTCTAACCACTTCCTTTCATTGTGGGGACTGAACAATTCCCATCTGTGGTTGAGGATGGTCTCTCTTGCACTGGAAATCTTCAATACAGGAAAACACACCAATTCCTCCATCCAAACATTGGTAAAAAGGCTAGAAAAGATAGAGTTCCTCCCAGAGATTCACCAGTCATACTTACTACTCCAGCTGATAGTGATAAGAGCTCTTCTGTGCTGAGAAGTGATTAGGAGAGGCAAGAGGAAATTTCACACAAAATTATCAGGCCATTGGAGAAAGTTATTTAATGCAAAATCTATCTGCAGTTGAGTGATGTGCAATTCATATAACAATTCAAATACTTACGTCTTTAAGTCATTTTCAAGTAAACCATGCAGAACACTGAGGAATATGTAATCAAAAAGAATTCTGCATTAGGACAGAGATGGACAAAATGACCTTTCTGTGATCTACTCCATCACTCACTAGTATAATTTCTGCTTGTAATTCATTATTCTGAAGCTGTTTACCATTTTGTCTACGACAAGGGCAACTTCCATCAATCAGTTCTTGAATGTGGAATTCCTGGCTTGTTATCAGAGGAAACTGAGATTCTCATTTGAATATTCACCTTTCTTGCTCTTGTACACGGTACTTGATCCATCACTGAAAAGCTGACATTGTCTTTGGCACTGACACTGTCAATCTGACATAACCCAAGAGATATTCAGGGTATGTTTTGCTACTAAGTGAAAGACTACAGCACTTCAGCCATTAATAATTAAGTGTGAGTTTGCAATTGGATATAAGATCCGCTTCTGTACCTATGTACCTTTGCATTTATTTTTGCACTCATAACACTGCTATTGGATATAGACTGTAGGAACTTTGGGCAAATGGTTCAGTGTTTCTCTACTTACAGTAAGGACCACTACTCGTGATAATACGTATTAAGGAGGTCTTTCAGGAGAGAATAAATCAGAGATTAGAGAAAGCTTGCTTGTAACTGAAGTTGAAATGGAACAGTTTCTCTCCTTTTCCCCGTGTTTTGATGTCAGCTATAGAAGGATGTATTTTAAAAAGGAAGAGCACCTGGTATCATTATATCTTTTAGCTTGTAGAGTTTTGAGTCTTGCTTTGGCAGCCTCATTTAGGAAGTTAGTCTTTGAGTCTTACCTTGAAAAGAAAGCTTTCTAGGATGTCTCTTGTTGGCAATCTCTTATGGTCAGATCTTACACTGTGAATGGGGGGGTTGCCATTTCTGCTGCCAGCTTTTGCCCTTCTTAACAGCTGACAGCTCTGATCCACTTACTCTTGGCACTTGCTTCGAGCAAGGGTCACATAAAAGTGTCAGTGTCCAGTCCATGCATTGTTGTATCAAGCTGCTGTCAGTCTTCTGGATGACTGCTTAGCAAACTCGTTTTGTTATCCAAAGCCTGAACTTGATCATGATTCCTTGTTTGACTCCTGCTTCAAAACATCAAACTCTGTCTCTTCCTGCCTCTTTTTCACTATCTGCACTAAGTTCTTGTCTTACCTGGTAGTGCCAAACCTCTGCCAGGCTGGCCATTTCTCTCCTGCATGTTAGTAAGTGATGTTACAAGTAAAAAACAATAAGTATTTGAGACCTTATTTTCTATTTCCTTGGGGGATAATGCAGAAACACAGTTGAAGCCAGAAGGTTACTACTGCAAAAGGCAATGGGAGTGGTGAATTGTCCAAATTCAGAAGCAAGTGGGGCTTCAAAGAACACTAAACTGCCTGGTGTACTTTCTCAGTTTTTCCTAAGTTCCTTAACATAGAGCATCTTCTTTTTGGGAAAAAGATGTATAAGGTGGAAAAGTCTTTTCCTTAAGTCTTTACAGAAAAGAGGAAACACAAAACTTACAGAGGAAAGGGATAGGGCAAGTTCCTTCTGGAGCTTTTCACAAGCTATGAATGTGACAAATACCTTTCACAAGAAAGACCTTCTAGCTTGGTTTATTTACAGTAAGAGCACAAAAGGTGTCCTAATGAAGCTGTGAACTGATAAGTCCTTGTGAGGCCAGGGGGAGCACTGGGATAACTCATTGTCTGAATGGGAGATGGGTGAAGATGTGATTCTGTATCTCCCTTTAAAAGGCAGCAGTGACCTACGCAAACCACCTTGAGCACCATGGTCAGGGTAACCACATCAATGCCAGGCTTTTAACACAGGCTTCAAATTTTGCTCCCAATAATACAGAATTTGAAAATGTTGTTCAGCACTCCTGTAATCAGGATTCTGTAGCATTTTGGCACCCCAAGAGAGAAAGTTACCTTATAAATGACAAAGACTGTGTCTAAGGCTGAGGGAAAATAGAAGAGAGAAGTCTCCAAAGCCCAGGATGACTAAAGCTTGTTACAAAACTAGAGTGATCATTCTAGTGTGGAGTAAACCTGAGCTTGGCATTAAAAATGTAAATGTGATTGAAATAGCATAACCAAATTAAATGGATTTGACCTCTGCAAGCATGAAAGATGGTCTAAATACAATGAAATAGCAACAAATGGCTGCACTTTCCTTTTCACTGTGTTATGCATCACAGGAAATTTATTTAGAACAACACAGAAATTTCAAGCCAGTGAGAGATTTGCATTTCTTTTACAAGAACTCCTGGAGAAAATAAGGCTGGTTTGGGAAAAAACACCTCTTCTTTAAATGCCTAAAGGTACCGAAGGTCTTAGAAACTACTTTTCAATCTTTGAATGTGACTGATTTACCCTCAAAAATTAAGCCCTAGCAAACAGAACTAGTGAGGAGTAACTGAATCTTTCAATACAATCTCACATCTCAACCTCAGTACATTGCTGCCTTAAGGGAGCATTTGATGGACATTTCTTTCTGAGTTTTTGGGATTTTTTTTTTAGTTATGTTAACTCATATCATTGCCACAGTCTGGTTCACTGCACTGCCATACATCACCATACCAGTGCCACCATACCAACATACCACCATAGCTGAGTAGGGACAGACATCACCAACAAAACGAGGTGTTAGTCAAACCCCAGCTTAGAATTTCAGAAGGCTGCCTGTAAAATGCTGTATGGAATATTTCCAAGAAGACAACACTCAGAAGCAAACAAACAAACCAAAGTAGTGTGAAGGGGAACTAGGAATGATAACCAAACAGTCCCAGCTAAGCCTGGCTTTTTATGCACTCGGCAGGGAAAATTCTGGTAGTGCTGTGCAACACTGTCCCTCTGGTTTCCAACTAGAGAGGTAGATCTTTAGTCAACACTGACATTAGGAACACTGAATAACCAGACTAATTTGGATTTTCTTAGAATAACTTGGGGTAGAGGTCCCTCCCAGAGCAGAGCTACCATCTCGTGTAGGCCAGGTTGCACACGTCCTTGTCCTGTTGAGTTTTGAAATCTTCAGGGATGATGACTAACCCCTTTCCTGGGTCCAGTTCCACTTTTGCATCAACCTCCCCATGAAACATATTTTCCTTAAATATATTCCATTAATTTCCATGAAATGCTTGTATGTTGCCTCTCATCCTTTCACTGTGTATCTCTAAAAGAGTCTGGCTTCACCTTATCTCTGGCCCTGTTTGGGTGGTGGAAAGGAGCAACAATGTCTTCCTCAGCTTTCTCTTCTCCAGCTCCTCAGCCCCCCTTTACTCAACTTGTGCACCAGCCCCAAACACCTTGGAGGGCCCAGTTTATCAGTGATTCACCCCTTGACTTAGGAAATCCAAAACTGAACATGACATTTCAGATGCTGCTTTGTGAGCACCAAGTCGGGGGAGAACAGGAAGATTTAGTTCCAGGTGATTTCACACGACCTCATTTCTTGAAGTCATTAAATACATATAAAATGCTACAATTAAACCTGCTCTTCCTAAAACCAGTGTTTTTCCCCTCTCCTTATATAAGTAACATGGCAAAGAACTGTAACTGAAATAAATTTGAAAGCTGGTATCTGAGAGCTCCTGTGGCAAAAGAGAAATGCATGTGGCATGAAAAAGCCCACAACAGAAGAATCTCTTTTTTCCCTGATCTTTCATTTTCTGAAAGGTGTAAGAAACAGAATAATATTTGGACAATGGTTAGATACGGAGTGGCGTTAAAACTGGGTGGCAATCAGCACAAGCAGAGATGACGTGGTCTTCAGCAAAGCTCAGGTGTTAACCCAGCTCTGTTCAAGCCCGTTGATGCTGATGTGCACAGTATTAGAAAACTCAGTTGTTCTGGGGTTTGGGGACTGAGCATGAATGAAACGTGAGCTACCTCTAGCACTGGGACTCAACCACATACACACTAGTAGCAGCTGTAATTTGGAAGCTCTCTAAGTCCTGTGGCCTCACTGCAGCAGCACTGAGCTGTATGGTTGTCACACAGCTGCGGGGCTGCTGAAAACTGACAGCGGAGAGTTAAGCACAGAGTGAGTCTTCAGGAGGATCCAGACAATCATTGTGCTGAACGAGGAGCATTCTCCTGGAGAACAGACTGAGCAGGATGTGTCTGAGAGCTTCAGACAGGCTCTGTGCTGCACCAGTGTGTGCACAAGTTAGTGAGGGAGCCACTAAAAATATTATGATCTTGGTTATTTTAAAAATCTCAGTATATTTATCCAGTTACCTCACAATTTAAATACACCATTTTGGCTGGGTTTGTATCACTGTTCTGGACGCTTTTAAAGAACTTCTTTCCTATTTTTTTACTGGAAACTCCAAAAACTTATTTCAAAGACCGTGAAGGAGTACTGAAAAAAATCTGAATTTAAATTTAATTCTGTATATCTGTTTATGCCCGAAGGCCTCACCTATTTGTTTCATCACAGATAGGGAAATTAGTACAATTTCACTCACTGATCAGAACTAAAAGTACCAGTGTAATAATTCAATTTTCATGCTTTGTCATGTAGGAAAAACTTTCTAATTTGTTCAGCTAAATATGAATTTAAAATAAAGAGATTTCTTGAAAGCATCAGCAAACAGAAGTAGTAGATAAACAAAGACTTAGATAAATAAAGACTAGATTCTGAATTATTTACTGAATCATATTAAAATTACTAATTACTAATTTTTTACCATTTGTGGGCTTAGTGTTTCTATCCTCTTCACATGTTCGTTGTTGTTGAATGCTTTTAATAATTAACTGTAGTGAAAGACACCGAACAGACAACAATATTATCACAGAATATACCAAGATTTTGATTTGCTATCAGTACCTGGATTCCCCAGTGCCAGCACTGGCTTTCCTCTTTTCTGTACATCCCACCTCACTGCAGAGGTAAGATCTGGCTGGTCCCAGCAACATCCTTCCAGGGGAGTTCTTATTAAGCACCAGGCTGTTGCCAGGATGAAGGTATTGGGGGCCCTTCCTCTTTTCTAACATGATCCTGATGCCATCAGTCAGTGCTGGAGAAATGCCAACCCTGGAGCTGGGATTTGGCACCACACTCTCGTGTTCCTCCTTCCCAGTGTTTCACAAGGGCTCAGGGCATGCAGAGAGATGCAGATAACAAACCGTGACCATCAGCTCATGTATCTACCATTTAAACATCTTAAATGCACACACTGAGCAGCATCGAGTTTCCTGCTGAAGAATTGGCCGGACAGAAACCAACAGCAACAAGTTGATACAGCACCGTGGCTTTTTTCCTGAGCTGTAAAAGCAGGAGGATATAAATTTATCGTACCGCTAAATTGAGGAAAACAAGGGCATGCTTCTAGGAGCTTTCTGCTTTATTAAGTAAACATCTTCTCATTCATGTGGAAAATTTTTTCCAATTTGGCTAAATAATTAATCACCAAAGAGTGACTGGCGATTAATGAACACTATGATGACTTTCTGAGGTGTATGTTCATCACAGCAACTTTCTTTCATCCCAGTGATTTGTGCTGGTGTTACTAACGAAATGTGATGATAAAGGCTCTGCAGTGTCTGTGGTGGGGGTACACATATTCCAGTGATAAAAATCTGCCCATTTTTGAACTTACAGGATGTAAGATGGGGTCCCCACCTAACCTTGGAAAGGAGCATCTATCGCCTGGGCATCAGTGCACCAGCTTGCCAATGAGTGACTAATTTCTTATTCTCCCAAGGGCCCTGTAGAAAGAGCTCTCTTTGGCCAGTGGAAGGAGCTGGTTTATTTGCAGCAAGCTAAACCATGCTGTAAACATCCCGCTGTAACACCCTTTTGCTCTGCTTATAGATGTAAAGAGGCTGTGAGTAAATAAGAACAGATTCCCAAAATATACTGAATCAAATACTCAGTTCTGCACTACTTAAGAAGCCAAGCTGATTGTATTACATTTAAAACTCATTATGAGGACGGTATTTCCCTCCTGTGGATGAAGCTGAGCAGAAACTCTCATGTTATGGAAGAGCACGTGCCCTGCCATGCCAGCCGTTTAGAACCACAGATGACAAATCCACGTAGCCTTAGTTATTGCAATCTCAAATTAGGGCACGCAGATCCACATTGTGGTGCCCTGGAAGTAATTTGAAGATTTCACCAGAAATTTTTGAGAGACCTGGAGATGGTATACACCAGTTCCACACAAAATTCCCCCAGAAATAGATACATGGGACTATTTCGTTGAGAGACATCAAAATTAGATACTCTACCACCTTTGCTTAAAGGCAGGAGCTGGATTATAGCAAGGTCCAGCTGTAACAAATAAGGAGCACTGTACTGGCAGTGAGGACACATCTCTGTATCACTGTGAAATAGTGCACACCGCAGCTCCAGAAATCCACCTATAAAACTTTTCATTTGCTACCTGGATAATTCTGCTTAACATCCATTTTGTGCACTCAGCCTTTCCTATGCACTTTTATTTAATACTTTAAAACTGGAGCTACTAACCCAAATCAGCTCTAAGAAGGTGAGGATAAACCACCAAATCATCAAATTCTGCTAGGAGGTAGTATATATTTTTATCATTTAAGTGATATTTTCCTCAATAGCGGCCTGTTCTCATCTCATTCCCTTGTGTAATGATTTCCAGCTGATGCAGAAACACTCCAAGTCTTGTACCAGACTGTTATGGTGTGTACAAGTTGCTGTTGATTATGCTCTTGTAGACAAGAGCATTTAATACAAGTCTGAAGTTGTGCTGGAATCTCAAAGCACGTTGAGTCACTGCTCTGCCTTTCAGACTGTTTTAAGCACTTGGGGGGGTTATGTTTCAGAGGAGGGACATACACAGAGGTGAAACATCCATTGCCAGCCTCCTTGCCGAGGTGTAAGACTGGGGTCATGAATTCTCTAAAGAGGATATTTCCTCTTGGACAAGTGAAAGGCTGCTGAGCCACTCAACGGAAGACATCCTTCATGGCCTCCCAGTGGAAACATGGATCTCCCCATTCCTGTGCTAACCAATCTGACACATGCCAAAGAGAAGAAAACCCCTTTCCTTGTTACCAAAACCTATATTTCCTACCAGCATTGGATCCTGCTTCTGCTGAAACCTGCTCCCAATTTTCCTGGAGCACCACAATCCTAAACAGTCAGTCAAGAGCTCTGGGCTTTGTCAGAGATCAGTGACTTACACCTCAAAGCACTTACTAGGATCAGCATCTCCCAATCTTTTCCCAAAACCAACTCCTGCAACATGAACCAGCAGAATTTCTGCTGAAAGATTATCCTGTAACAAATAGAACAGATGATAAATTGTCTTTGGTTCCTGAGGACACAAGACCCCACAGATGGGCCTGATGGGGAGAGGAGGGTTATTAACAGCCATGGCTCGAACTCTTTATATTGCAGGAGGACCCTGTGTTACCCATCCCTCTTGTCTGTCTCTCAAGCTGGTGTATTCCAGCTCCTTTGTTTTAAGCTTACAGATTTGATACTCAGATAAGAGGTGTGCTGATGAACTGAAATCATTTTTTGGAGAACAAGCAGACATGCCCAAGAATAAAGAAAAACAAAATCATTTCAAGTCTGCCAGTCCTTCCCGTTCAGTGTAAAAACTTCATTGATTAGCAATTTGAAAATAGGCGTGATGTCAGCTTACTACACGGTTTCCTGGGCTCCCTTCTGAGGGCACTCCTCAGTTCTTTCTCAATTAATGTGAAAGCTGGGGAGGGTAAGCATTTTTATTGGTAGATAAGAAATGCCTCCATCAAGAGTTTTATTCTGATATTGCAATAAGTACACAATGATTGAGTCTTGCATTAAAATACTTTTTTCTCCTTTTGGTCAGCACTAGAAAACCATCAGTTCCTTTGCTTTGTGTTACTAAGTAACATTTTTCAACCTTTTGCCTTTTCTGATTTTAGGCAGACTCCTAAGAGCATCTTATAATCAGAACTGTAATCCTCAAACCTCCCTTGCATCTGTCATTTGCCTGAATGGTCTTAAAAATAAAATGAGAATGATTCAATTAACAGTTTAGGGGGATTTTTACATTAGGCAGAGCATTTCTTCAGCATTAGAAAAAACATGGCACAAATCATTAGTCTTTCCCTGTATGAAAAAAGAAAAAAAAAATAAGGCAAGAAAATGGCTGTAGGTTTAATGTGCCAATGCTCTCCAGATCTTTTTATTTCCTGGTTTTGTGAATGAAACTTAGCAATTTCCAGGATCCCACCAAGTGTCACGCACACATTTGAAACTCATCACCTCTGATGAAACCTACAGATTGAACAGACATTATCTTCAGTGTAAGAAGAACTTGGCCCAAGGTCCAGTGAGCTCAAAGAGAGGATTTGGGGTCAGTAGCATTCAAATTGATTTGAAGTAAGTGAGGTTGCTGGTTTCAATATCGCCAATGCAAAAAAGGAATCAGGCTTCAAAAGTAACCAAGTAATTGAGATGTATTTGGTTTCCTCACCTTCATTTGGGATGTTTTTTATTTTGCTCCCAATTCTTGAGCCCTCAGGCTAGAATAAGGTAATTTAGTGTTTAACTTTTCTCTGAAGTGAGGAGAGCTGGAAGTTTTCTTTCAAAAACAAAATACACACTTAAGCAAAGACTGCCTGAAAACAGAGCTGATCCGGTCGAGTCCAGGCTCCACAGAAGTAATTTCAGGCTCTACACAAACCCACAAATATCAGGAGATTTGCAATAGCACCAGGAAAAGTGACTAGACTCTTAAGCACCCTGGCCACCTGAATTTGAGATTTTGGCAATTCTCACCTGCTGGAGCTCCTCTTTAAACCAGTGTAATAATTAAAGGACCAAATCCCATCTTTCACACTCAGTTGTACTCAGGGTGTAACCACAGGCTTCAGAGTGTAGAGGATGGGTCCTTCTGTGCACCCTGTACGGCTGCTGCCTCATCGCAAAAGCTTTTTGCCTTCCTCGCTACCTGAGCAGGAGTTTGCAAAATCGAGCTCTTGGACCCTGCACTTGCATCAGTCTTCCTGGCTGCATATCCACCAGCTTCAATGCTCAGTTGTGATTTTGTGTCCTGCAGATCCAGGAGAAACCAAGGGAGCTTGATACCTGCAGAGGCAGGCTGTAACTCTGAAAGGGGACTGAAGAAAACTAGGTATTTATGAGTGTGCGAGACATTCCTGACTGCCTGGCTCTTATTCTCCAGCAACCTGCTCCTGCCTTGGCCATCAGTGAAGCACTTCTTCATTTCACTCCTTCTCTTGTCCAGACTAGACAGAAGAGCCAACACAGTGCCTTGACCTCTATTATTTTTCTCTTTTTCATTCTTCACCCATTTTGATTATCTTCCCCATATTCCCCAGGTAAGCACCCTGTAGAACTCAGATCAGGTATGAAGCTGTATGCCAGACAAATGGGAAAGGACAGACTGAAGAGGAAAAACCACAACCTTTTTTCATTTGTTATCTAATTCATCTGTCAATCTAATGTCTCTTACAACTTCTGGGTTAGCCAAGCTATAAAACAAAACAGATCCCTGGTTACATTTGTGCAGCAGATTTGTCTCTTTCTTCTGAGCTCATTAAAACAACTGCTTTCATCTCATTAGATTGCTAAAACATTTCCAACAGGACTAGATGTGTCATGTCAGAATATGACAGGCAAATTTCTTTTAAGGTTTTAAAACTGGGTTGGAAGAGGAGAAGCTATGCAGTTCACTGTTGTCAATGAAAGATATTTTTACATTTATGAGTCCCTAAAACAAGAAACAAATTAAGAACTGTCAAGGAAAAAGAAAAAACACAAACCTAAAATGTATTCCATCTTGCCTCCTAATATTGTTATGGCTTTTCTCTGAAATCTCTCTCAGTCTGATAGCAAGAACCTTAAATACAAAAGAAGGAACTATGGTTGTTAATGTTTTGGCACAATTAAAAATCCAAGAGGAAGGAAATAAATGCTGAAAACATGATTACCCTTCGCAACTACAAGCCAAAATGAACAGCCTCACTTTCCTCTGTTCCCAGCTCTCATTCTTCCCTGGTTCAGGGGCAATCTCCCTGTGCTGTGTCACTGCAGAGTGTGGATTATGACACCCACAGCATTCAGGGATGCAAGAAAGCCTCTGTGAAGGTGGGGGAAAAAGTTGCTGTGAGGGGAGAGCCCCCTCCTACAGCAGCCTCCACTTGCATGATCTCTGATACCCTGGCAGGAGACCCTGCCTTGCTCAGCTGCCATCCTGACACCCCAAAACTGCCTCAGCAGGCAGTTTGCTACTGGTTTCACTGCAGGTTTCACTTCCAAAACAGCCCCACCAGAGCCTCCTCCCTGCTGGGGTCTGTGTGCCACATGCACGGTGCCAAATCCACACCCAGGACAGAGTGCACTGGGGCAGGTCTTGGGAGAATGACACAACTTCAATGGGAAGGCTGCAGCTCTTTCCCCTGCTTATTGAAACCCAGTTCAAATACTGCCCAGGTGCAGCCTGTCACTGCTCTCCTTTGGGCTTTAAAAAGTCACACAAATCCTGGAAAACAGAGCAGGAGATAAGTAAGGATGAGGATGGCTCGGCCTGACCTGGTGCTCTAGTGAGGTTCGTGCCTCTGGGTTGCCAGCTCACACCACGATCAAACAGTTCCCAGACAGAAGCAGAGCCGAGTGGGGCTCTGCACCCAATGCCACAGGGCAGAAGAGCTGTGCTGGGGAGTGGGACAGACCATGAAGGCGCAGCTTCCAGTCCTGTCCCCGGGAAGATGCTGCAGAGGCGAAGCAACTCCACGCTGTAAGCCCCTGTGGGGTGAAGTATTCCTGCGGGAAGGGGCTGCAAGTGTGAAATCACTATGGATTTGAGACACAGACTTGCAGCAAAGAGCACTCAAGTGGGTGTTCACAACACATCATTTCATTTCAGTGGCATTTGGCATCAAATTGCTGTAAAACCTGTGGGTGGGGACTGCTTCTCACTGAAGAAGTTCATTAGATTATAAGTAATTTGGTTACACAGAGAGCAAGTAGAACCTGGGGCTGTTTTGAGGGGCTTTTTGAAAAAGGTCAGAACAATATATCAGCCGCCTCTTGGGACTGATGGCTGTTGGGGAGAAGATAGTAGATATTTCAAGATAAGCACTGTACACTAGTGTATTTTTCTCCTGATTGTACACTTCCATCCTTCTCATACTTAACATACAAACATTTTGTGAAAACTGGCACAGCAGAGAAGCCCATCAACTGAGTTACTGTCAGCACTGCTGGTGAAGTGACACACAGCTGCTCTGGAGGACATTCAGGGCTGGAAGCTCCGGCATCTTGTGAAAAGGAGCCAGCTCTCTGCGCCCAGCTCTGCAGGGGACAGAAGCTGCTGTTTCTGCAAAGGCAAAATGCAAAACCAAATCCCAAGTCCTGAGATTTTTCCTGTATGCAGGTGAAGCCATGTCTCCTCTGGAATGCCACACCTATCACTAACCCTTCATTTGGGAAGGCGAAATATCGCCCTGGCTCACCATTCAGAACGGTGGCTGCTGAGTAGGTGGCAGGACCTTGTATTTGAAGCCATGCCAGCTAACTCAGTCTCTCTGCGTAAGCACAATTAAACACTGAATTCCCTGGAAGCCTTGTGCTGATGGCAGCGGATGGTGTCCCCACCCAAGCAGTCCAACCCTGCTCACTACTGGACCGTTGCATGGATTTAAGTGTCCTGCTAAGCAGTAAGAGATGGACATATGCTCAGTGTCCTGCTAGGCTGGGGCTTCTGTTGATCAAGCACATTCACCAGAGTTTTAAGTCCCCACAAAAATATCCTAGAATAACATCAGTCTCAATTTCATGCTACAATCCAGGTATTTCAGAAAAGAAGACTGTAAATTCCAAATTCTGCATCTGCTCGACATTTATTTGAATCTATAAGATCTAAAAAGTGTTAACATCCATTGTACTCCTACATTGTTGTGAATTAACTGAGATAGGGTGGTGTGAGTGGAAGATGAATTTCTCTTGTCCGGTAACTCTCACGTTCTAGCTTGGATTTTAAAGGAAAGCCCCAGATTTGCTTGGTTACAGATGGTTTTTAGATTAAGCTGAGTGAAAACAGAATCTGGTCACAGCCTGATTCTGAATGCTGTGGCACACTCTGGAGTCTCATTGGCTTGCATGGCACAGCCATGCCTTTCAGGACTGTTCCTCTGACTAGCTTGGCTCTGATGCTTCATTTTGAGGCATGGGTGAAAGTATCTGGACTGCAGGACTGGTTGTGAAAAAATACAGCAAAACTAATCAGCCAAGGTGGAGATAGTCAAAGTGCAAGGGTTAAACTTGTCAAAACAGCTATGAGTGCTAAGAAGTGTCATTCCTAGCCTGTGGTGCCACTGTTTGAGATGTACATTCCAGACTCCAGTTCCACCTCTCTGTCATTCACCAGTACCTCTTTTTTTGCTCAATAACCCCCTGCTCACCAGCTAAAAGGTATTTCCAAATATTTCACTAAAACATTCTGAATTAAATTTACAAATCCTTATCTCCATCCTGGATACCCTCTCAAATTACTGTAATTTCTACTTCTTCTCCTGCTACCTACCATTTCAAGATTAACTGGGCAGTGTGTAAGCTCTCCTAGTCCTGTGTAACAATGTCTGCTCTCTGTTCCTTTGTCTTAGCATTCTCCAATCTGTCTGTAGATTCCTGTGCTTGTTTTCAAGGCAATATCCAAGTGTGAAGCTGGTTTAGCCTTTCATGAGGATGAGATTTATTATCTAGAAGCACACCAATAATACAGTATTAAAGAAAAATAGCAGTCTCTTTCATCAAAATCTAATGAACATGCGATTTAATCTTTATTAAGAATTCATTAGGTTCTCAGCAAGCCTGTCTAATGGAGCTTGACCAGGTGAAATGCTAATGCCTACATTATATTTAAATTAATTTTAAGCAATGTTAGTTTCCCCGCGTTGTTCCCTGCACATCGCTCTCCCCGGTGCCCACGGCTGCGCGGCTCTCTCCAGATGCTGCTGCCGTGCTCATAGCAACACCGCTGTCCCCACCCCAGCCTCCGCACACTTCACTGGAGTTTCCACACTCACAGATGCCTCCCAGTTTCCAACACTATAAGCCCATCCACCATAGCAGCTTCCTTGACGTTTTCGCATCAGGTACAAACCCGCAAGCCTAGCATGCCTTACTTTCAGTCTTTTTAATGAAATGTGTGTGTATATATATACACACACACACACAAAACAGGGTATATTTTAGTCCTCAATATACCAGTCTAGTCCAGCAAACAGGTTATTATCTTGATGTGATTTGCTTCAAAAAACAAGAGCTCTGCTCTTTGGAAAACAAGAGTGGTTGTACGCTAATTGTGTAGACAGTGTAGTCACTGCCTGCCCTCCTGCCTATGGGCTCTGTGTGTGCATTCTGCTGCTGTGGTACCCTCAGCCTCTCCCTTCAACCAAAACCCATTGCCTGCCATTCCAGCATGCTTCTGCAGAAGCAATTCCTAGAGATTAAATAATTTATTGGTGTTCATCTGCAGTGACATGTCTCCTGATCCACCTTTTGCACACAAACAAAAGCAAACCAAACCCACCCCACCGCACATTAAACCTACAGCCCCAAATCAAACCATGGGGTGAAAGGGGGGAAAGCCTTCTTTCAAACAGTGAAAGGGGACGCTCAGAGCCTCTACAGAAGTAGGGTACACAAACATCGGTGAGGAAAGCCACGGACACCGCTGTGCCCTGGAGGCAAGTCTCCTCGCAGTGAGACCTCCCAGCCCCGCAGCGCCTTGGGAAAAGCACTGCCTCGGGCGGCGATGACGGTTTCATTGAACCCCCGAGGGGTGGACACAGCGGCCACAGAGTTGATACAGATATATCCGGGTCACCCGCTAAGCCACCCTGCCTGGAGGGGAGCTGGGCTGAAGGCCCAGATCTGCCCCGTGGTGCACGCACATGCACACACACATGCACACCCACACTCACACACACGCGCACGCACACTCACATACACACACACTCGCACACCCGGGGCGGCTACGGGAGCTCAGGGCAGCAGCTTGTGAGGGGCGCGGACCCCTTTGGTTATTCCGGAGCCCCTTAGGCTTCTCTCCAGCCCCTTCGGAGGCAGCCGAGTGCGGCGCGGGAGGAGCCCCGCCGCCGCCGGTGCGAGCCCCCGCCGGGCGCTGTCCAGCGCGAACCGCCTGAACGCCGCGCCGGGACCCGCCCGTCGGCCCGCACAGCCCCGGATCCCCGCGCCGGGACCCGCTTCCCGCTCCCCGCGTGTCATCCACACCCATCTCTGAGCCTCTTCCCCTCGCTAAGCAACCCCGGTCCCGGGGGGGCCCCTCCCAGCCACGGATCCCTCTGCAACCACCAGCATCGCAAAGCGGCAACCGCTCCCAGCTGAAATCCAGACCCTGAACCAGCGCCCAGGCTCGTTCCGTGATGGCGCCCGCCTCCAACCAGCCCGTCATGTTTATAGTGGTGGGAGGACGGGGTATTTCATTGTATTTTAATTAAAAAAAAAAAAGGGTGGGGGAAGAATAGTGGCACCGCGGGTGTACCCCCACCCCTATTAGCCTTCCCTGCACCTGCTTTCCTACGGGGTGCATTTACACCAGCCACGGGGATGCTCGGAAGAGACCTTGCGGTGGGGCTTTTCACTGCTGTTTATTGCACGGTTACATCTAATTAAACACAGGAAGAGGGTGTGGGAAGCCCTAGCGAGAAGCAGCGTCGAGTACCATAGGGAGACCCGGATCCCAGAGCAGGAGAGGTTTGAATGAGATGAGCAGCCAAGCTCGTCGTTCATTAATTAAAAGAAGGTACAAGCTCAATAAAAGGGGCTTTCAGTGATAGGGAGCCCTGGTTTAAATCCGCAGAGCCGGCAGATAACACCCCGACATTAAGCTTAACTGACAGCGGTTCGCTTTACGGGGACATCTGCGCGGAGGGGGAAGGTGGGCTGCCGGCCTCCCCCCACCGCCGCCGGGGGCGAGGCCGCGGGGCGACGCTTCAGCACCAGCGGGCCCTGGACAGCGCCGGGAGCGGAGGCGGCCCCGCCGCGCTGTGCCTGGGCGGGCCCCTCAGGG
>VYXC01013398.1:548224-560950 GCA_013397175.1 Platysteira castanea | reverse complement strand
AGGAAGGAAGGAAGGAATAGATTTAATAGATTAATCTGTCTCTGGTTCCAAGGCTTTAGAAAACTATTCTCATTCTAATACATCTTTGTGTGACTTTAAAAGTTGCTAGACCATGAGACAATGCCATCCATCACAAAAGTGTGCCAGTCTATTTTTATCAGTTGAACCAGTGTAAGTGGCCACATGCATGTAATCCTACTGTTCTTGCNGCATGCTCAAATAAGGACAGCATTTAACATATAATTCCAATAACTGAGTAACATTTATCTAAATATAACGAACTTGAGATGGATCCATACTTGCTTTTATACACCTGGATCTGTTTGGTAATTTAGCCTGCATCTATCAGTGAATCTATTCTGGAATGACCTAAGTTCTCTTTTTGGATATTTACTTGAAATTCAAGCGGCATTAATTCAGTGTAACTTTGGAAGTGAATAAAAAAATCAAAGTATGACTACTTTAATTCTCAGCCAGAGATCCACATGACAGTTTAATGAGATTGAAATAATCCACTTTAATAATTAATTCAGGATAATTCTGCAAGTGTCTCACCTCTGTATAGACAAACCCCTAATAGTTCCACAGTGCTACAACTCAGAAAAAGCAAGGCCACAAGTTCAGTCTATATGAAAAAGTACAGGAATTAACTCAAATGATGACTGTGTCTGATGACATATCTATCACTTAAGAAAATATATGAGGAAAAGAAAAAGAGAAAGAAAGTATAAGAGTGGACAGTGGAGGGGAAAGATAACACCACCCCTGGATCCGGAGTCTAGATTTGATTGTTGCAACTTCCATGAGAAACGATGGTCACCATCAAGGGTGGGGGAAGCCCCCACAACATAAAGTTCAGTGGGTTAATATATGTTCAGGTTAAGGTGGGAACACACAGGCACCTCCCCTTGGAGGGCAGTTTTACACTGTCTGATGAATCTTTGTGGATCATGCCCAGTCCTGCGGTGGAAGGCGCCAGAGATGAATCTGGAGTGCTTTAGGGATCTTTGATGTTTTTTGACACCTTCTAACACATGAGAGCTGCCTCTCATGTCAGTGCAGTTGAGCCAGTTATGCCCCATCAGAAGGGACGAAAACCTTCAGGCCTACGTGGGAATGTCCACATACTTCCACCTGCAAGCCGCTTATTTAAAATATATGAATCGATGTTCTGAAAATGCAGATTTCTTTTTTATGTTCCACATCTTTGAGCAGTGTCTTCTTCTTACAGGTCCACATTTTGAGGATAGCCTGTTGGGCTTATTATCTGTGGATGACTCCTCACATTTTTAGTGACTCAGTATGCCTTTATATGCTATTTCTCAAACGGTATAAATGGTCTTGAAATTCTCATGTCTCTCTCTGCACTGGTTAACAGATAGGTATTCATATATCATTTAATTCTAATCATGATCTCCCTCATTTATCCTTCTTTTGTATGAGCTGTTAAGGATCCTCCAACATCCCCCAGCTACTGTAACTCAGTCTCAAGTTTCGGAATAGCATTTGCACTACTACCTGAAAAAAAAGTAAAGGGTGGATTTGTCCAGGCTTAGCTCAATTTGGCAATATTATCTAACAGTCTCCTAGGTTACCATAAACCAATGATGTTGCTACTTATAAGTCAAAATTTCAAGTTATGTGCTCAAATTTAACATCCCTTCTGCAGCCAAAAAAAAAAAGGGGGGGAAATAAAAAAAAGAAACCAGATATTCCTCCTTTGTCCTTCCAGGGCTGTAATGAGAACAAATGGAAGTGACCTTACATTGCGGGACACTCCTTTTAGTGTTTTAATACAAATTTCATTACACTGAAAGTCTTGCAAGGTATTCATTAGAACATTCATAAAGTCTTTGTGGAGGGCTTAATAACTAAAACAAGCTATTGAAATTAGCCAATCATTCTATAATTGAACTCCCTATGAATCTTTTACTGCAGTAAGGTGAAGTAAGTTGCCTGAGGTACTGAATATATGTTTTAGTGCTTGGTTGCGTGCAAAGTAAATGAAACTGGAAAAAGTGATGTGTAAAACTTCACAATTATTCTTTGGTATGTTTCTTACAGCTTTGAACATTTGAGTTGAATACATATTGAATTCTAGATTGCAATTTTTTTATTCTTCATAGACATTTTCACCGTGTCTTCTCCCATATGTTACACAACAAAATTAACCATTTTATACCATGGAAAATACGGTAGTTGGTTTTTTATACTCTTATCCTTAAGATGTAGGTTTTCTTCTACTAGCTCAGTAAATATTATTCACTCCTGGAATAGTAATATTCATATTAGTACCAATCTTTAAGCTAATTCTGTAATGAAGGAGCTGTTGTAGTGGGTGCTGTGAAAACAGACATATGCAAAAAAATAGAGTACCTTTCTCAGAGAATTTATAGCTAAATCAAACAAACAACATCAGTTCTTTCAAAACTGATTGAATGCCTACACTTTACTCCCTTGATTCTCAAAAGGAAATTCATGCTAAGTTGTGTTTTGTTATGTGCACTGAGATAATTAGGAATCTCAGAAAGGTGATCTAGGTGCTTAACAGAAATGTGTCTTAAATTCACCACTAAACAGTTCTCAGACTTCACGCCTCCTCTGAAGCATGACTTCTTTACATAAACTTGATTTCCTTTTTCCACATAAATATGCACAGTGAGTGGGATGCAGCAGCCTTGTAGGCATTGATCTCTGATTGTGTTCTAGAGAGGAACCATTAAATCAGTGATCTGCTGGGATATGTCTGCCTTAGCAAGCAAGGAAGATCAACAGGAGTGGAACTGTGGTGCTGTGGAGGAGCTGGTGTCCGTGAAGTCCACGGGTTTGCCACCTCAAATCAGCTCTGTCATAGTCCCGTGGGCTGAGTGTCCACTTGTGGTTGGATTATATGGGGTGTGCTCTAGAAGCACATTTTACAATGTGGTTTGATCTGTGGTCAGTCTAGTTTGTATATTCCACAATTTGAACCAAAACATAGCCAGCAAGGAACAACAGGGAATTTGTTTGAGAAAGGCACTCCTGATCCAGATTTAAACAAGCAAATAAACAAATTCATGCCTTAAATTAAATGCATTCTTATATAAGAATAAAAATTAGATTAATTCTATCCTATCCTATCCAAAAAAATAGTCCATTTTTATTTTTGACTGCAAAGCACTCTATTTCGTGATGATAGTGGTTCCTTCTAGACCTTTGCTTACAAAGGCAATGCTTCGCTGTAGAAATGTTTTGATAGCTCCTTAAAATGTCAGTGCTGTCACATCTGCATTTTCATATATAGACTTGTTCTAATAACTTTGGATTTGTGTAAATACATGCATGTGTGTTTCTGTGTGAGCACATACATGAGCAGAACATACATATGTGCATGTGAATACACATATACATATAAATCTCTATATAAAGAAAAGTACTATTAAATACAAAGAAAATAGAATTCCCTGTAAGTATAACGAAGATGAAAGAAAAGGCAAGCTCCAGAGAGTGTAAAATGGTTCTGGCAGACCATATTTTGTGTGTTTTGCCAGCAGAAGAATCAGAGCTGACATTTGTCTAGTTGAGGGATTTGCACCCAAGACTGTTGATGGCCCTGTGAAAAGAGAAGAGGTTCCTCTCCTGGCATGTGTCATCCTACTGTAGCATTAAGGGCACTCCCAGAAATTCTTAGAGAGCCTGGAGGCTATCACAGTGTCATGAGCTTGTCATTTACTCAGTGGAGGAAGGAGGTTGTGATATGCCCATCTACGAAACAGAGAAAGATGCACTGACTTTTCAAGGGATAGAAAATAATGATACCATGCTACCTCCTAGCACAAATCACCTTCCACTTAATACTCAGCAAATATTTAACATCTCATTAGAACATCACAATTGGAGAAGGACATCCTTATCCAAACATGTACTCACATGTTTGGCAGCTTTGACTGAAGTTGCTGTGAATCCAGCCAGTGGATGCCTTGGCCTAGTTAATTAGTCATGCCTTCTCTAGTGTCTTGTCAGTCCTTGGCAATCATAAAAGTCTGGACATAGGCTAAGGCACTGCACAGTGGGAAGGAGGGCTGAAAAAAAAGGATCTTCCATCACAGGTGAAATGATAATTAGTCAGACGTGTATTTCAAGTGGCACCAGCATCAGAGCAGATTGTGGATGGTATCCTGTAATTTTCTTTATACTTTTAATTATCTTTTAATTATTAACAGTTCTTGTCCACTCCAAATGCATTTGGCTAGCACCAGCTTCTTTCCTCTCATTTCTTTTCCATTTTTCCCCTACTTGTTCTAATCTAGCCCCAGTTCCAACTGCTAACGCATCAATGTCAGAAACTGCAGTCAAGCACAGCCTGTCCCCAAATCCCAACCTCTATAAACACAATGGCTCATTAATAACTTAAAAAGGATGATGACACTGATACTATTTATAGGGTCCTGCCAGCCAGGACTGCCAAAGTTAAGGAAATTAACATGGAAAAATTGTCAACTGCAAAACATTAGTGTTTATCAACAGATCAATCAAACTTCAACTACTGTAAATTGTGCTTTTAGCTAAATAAAATGTATCCCCAATGACAATTTATTGAATGCCTTATTTTATTACTCTTGTGCCCTTGTATTGGTTTCAATGTGAGACAGAGGAAGAAAAAAAGAGGGAGACAGAAACTCCTGCATTCCCCTTTCCCCGTTCGCTCTCCGACTCCCCTGACACCTGCCAAACCTCCCACAACTGCTGAGCTCTCAAAAGTTACAGCTACATGTTTCACGATGAGTGGCAAATCAGAACTGCTGAACAAAATTCTCATGAAGTCAATTAAGTGTTAATTAGCTTTGACTGAGGGCACACGAGTCTCCAGCAAGCTGAATAAATGTCAAGGTGACGAGGCTGTGTACTAAGTACTGGGTTTACATGCATGGAGAGCTTATGATTTAAGAGGTTATTTCTCTCCCTTCTTTCCTCATTGCCTTCTCTCTCTCTCTTTTATATCAGAATGGGACAGAATGCTGCAGCAAGAATGAAGTTTTTCTTCATTTTTTCACAACCATCTTTGCTGCAAATTGTTGGACAGGAAATTTGCTGCAAAGTTTTGGGTAGTCCTGCTGATGCGAGAGAGATTCCTAGGCACAAAAGATGGCTTTGGAGGAATGTGACTGAAAGAAACCAGGGGGAAAGAGAGAAATTAGAAAACTATGATGTTCAAAGCCAGCTCTGATCTTAATTCCTTGTTTGCTGCACCTTTTGTTCTGAAGGAAATTATCAAATAGGTAATGATAACCCACAACTAAAATAACTAATGAATAATTATATAAATATATACATATATAGACACACATAGGTGACATAAATTATAATTAAAACATAGTCTGCTGTGTCTTGTAGAATACACACAAAATTAATTTCAAACAAAGAAACAAACAAACACACAAACAACTTTGACTGAGAACTGCACTGTGGCTTGACAGAGCCTTGGTTAGGAGAAGTAAAAAGTGAGGCAGAATATATTCTCCCATGACATGAATACTAGGTGTAACATTATTTTTTTTTACTACCTCAAGTCTAGGTTGCGGTCTAGAGGCCTCAGCCAAGATCAGGGCCCCAGTCTGGTAGATGCTATTAAAAAAGATCACAAGTCCTTCCCACCAGGATTTTACAATCCATAGCTGTGATCTTGCAATTAACTTACAGTAGGTCGTTTCCAACACGCAGCCCATGACACGACTGAGGTTTCAAACAGATGAGGGAGAGGAAAGGTGTGAGGAAGGAAACATTATTACCACATTTTACAGGTTCAGACAGAAAAATTAAGTGCCTTGCCCAGGGTCACACAATATATAACACTGATAATGAAAAAGCTGGGAATTCAGGCTTGACTTCAAGAGTCCAGGCTGCAAGTTTGCATTGCAACATTGTCCCCCACTGGGAAGATTCCCACGGAGAGCTAATGATAGCCCTGTGTGGGTGGCGGACAAGGAACTCTCATCCATGACTAACATTTCTGAGGAGGTCTTTAAGCTGGACAAGTTAATATCAACAGACCAGAAAATAAAGTTATCGGCATATTATGGAGGATACAAAAAGTAGACCCTCAGATTTCTGTTTATTTCTGTTTTGTGAGACTAAAATGAGGAAGTGAGGAAATGAGACCTGCACCTAACTTGGGTGCTCATTAGATGTGCTTGCCTAAACTCATGGGTTAAACTGAGGGCTTAGTGTTTGGGGACAAAAATACAAGTTCCTTCCCAAAATCTTTTTGTTTCTGCTGATGTACCCAAGGAAATGATAAATCACTTTCTGTAGGAAAGTTTGATAGCAGCAGAGGAATCCCAGTTTCAAGCTAGAGGAAAATTATTTAAATGACAGACCTGGGTCTAGAATAATTTTGCTTGACCATGAACATATGAACTCCAGGATTTTTGAGGGAGACCCTTAGGTTTTCAGCCTTAAAAGGTTTTAAAAATTTTTAATTTGTCTACTTTACATGGGGTTCCCAGGGTAAAGATACTGTAAAGTACCTGAACAGCTTCAGAGTCATTGATCCTAGGTGTCGCCAGCAATGGAAAAATGGAGAGAGCTTTCCACTGAAATTCAGGCTAACCAGCAATGTCAGAAAATGAAAAAAAAAAATGGGTAGATAACCATTTCAGTGGCCTGTTTGTTTCTGTCCTGTGATTTGAAGGAATCATAGGATACATAAAAGAAGACAAAGCAAAAATATCTCTCATTCTGTCTGGCAGAGATAATAGACTGCCTAGAAGATGAAGTAGATATTCATTGAATCTGAAAGCCAGCTCATTATTAACTAATCAACATGAAAACATTATTCATAAATGGATTGTGGTACTTATTGGCAGAGGATATCACTAAGCCAAAAGAAACCATAAATATCAAGATGAATTAAAAAGTCTGTGGACATGAAGAGAAAATCAGTGAAATATCTTGAAAGCTTGTAACTAGGAGAGAATATTCTGCACCTGTTTTCATCAACCACATCTAGAGATATGTTAGAGATAGAGGGTGAGACAAACGTGCTACAAGATGCAGCTTTACTTCTCTGCAGCTTTATTTCTTCTTTGTACATGTAGACACAGGAGTCTAGAAGAATCCTCTTTATCTTTGTTTTGTAAAACATTTTTTAAAATTTTTGGTTATGGTTTGAAAATACCAATCATGTTGTAGATGAATGCCAGTGTTATTGATTCTGATAGTAGATTTGGGCAACAAATATGAATGAAACGGAGTTGCCCACACAGTGCCTGATAAAGAAGCTGAATGAGGCCAGGGGATAAGTGAAAGCAGCCTCCATCACGTGCTTTAGATCAGCACTATGTCTTGATCCAACAGCCTTCTCAGAGTAATGAGTGGTCAGAGATACCTCTTGTCTGCTCCATGGGAGGCTTCCCCTTGGAACCAAGTGTTCTGCAAAGTCACATGATCATAGAATCACAGAATGGCTGGGGTTGGGAGACACCTTAAAGATCATCCAGTTCCAATCCTTGCCTTAAGCAGGCACATCTTCCCCTAGACCAGACTGGTCACAATTCCGTCCAGCTTGGACTCAAACACTTGCAAAAACAGGACGTCAACAACTTCTCTGGGCAATCAGTGCCAATGCCTCACCACCTCACAGCAGAGGTAGATGCAGACTTGTAACTCCAACTCATGTCCAGTTACTGATTAGAACTTGTCGTGGCAGCGTGTGTTGGAGCTGATTTTAATTGTTGGGATGTGTTTCTACTTGTCTTATCACAGTCACAAATGTCAATGAGGATTAAGGGTTTTCCAGGCATTCCAGACACTGATTTTTGTTTTTTCTCCCCAGCTCTTCCCTTGTTGACACTGCCTTAAAAAACAACATGAAGCACCATAATAACTTTTTGGATTAGGAGCAGAGGATTCTATGAGGTGTTCCTGTCAGGTTCATCACAAATAGAGCAGGTTACCTATATCTTCTGGATTGTGCACTTGAATATACAAGAAATGCTTCTACAAAAGAGATCAACATTTAGATTTCAAAGTTTACTGGCGCCCTTTCTTCCTAAGATACATCTTTCTGGCAAGCATAAGAGCTCTCAAGTAGGTGTAAATTACATTTATGGCCATGACTGTAAGGTTCATTGACATGGTTAGAGCAGTATAAAGTAGTCTCAGTGAAAATGATAATCAGGCCCTGAGGCTTAGACAGATGGGATGGACAAAACAATATCTGTGTAGTTTTATGCTACCTTTGCAAAAAGTCACCAGTTTAAAACAAAAATAAAGAAAAAAGAATGTATTGCAAAATAAATTGATCTACTATGGAATAAATCCCAGAAACTGTGACACAAATGAAAAGTAGAAACAAACAAGAAAAGGACTTAGTGTTCTCCCCCTGCATGTGGGTGACTGAATATAAATCTGATAAAAATCAGATAGGATAGCTGAGTCCCAGCTTTGACTCAAACAAGGCTCTCCTGTACGGTCCTGGCTAAATCACTTTTCATACACGTCCTCAACCCCTGAGCCTTGGTGTGCCCAGCTATAATATTGAGATGATGGCCTATATTTTTTCTTTAAAACACTTTAACTCCATGCATAAAAAGTGCTATATGAAGCCTTTTGAATATTATAAGAACACTCATCTATTCATTCCCCTTATAAAATACATGCCTGAACTGTTGGACTGATCTCGCTTCTATATCGGAAATGTTAGAGACAATTCTGCATCTCCCTATTTCACCTTGTAAATTAATATATGTGCAATCTCTTCAGTGTCTTCTGTTCCTAAATCACAACAGATATAAGCCAGCTACTTGCTTCTATTATGTGAGCTCTGAAATGAAGGAGGATAGCATTAACTCTTCTAACCCTGCTTCTGCTTGAAAAAAGTGCACTCAGCGGTATGCCTCTGTCTACAGTTGGAGGCACTGTAAGCTACATACTCCATTTTGAAGGCATATTTTTCAATTAATACATCAACATATACTTCAATAAGAGTTCATCTATCATTAGACTTCACTCACAGTTTTTTACTTCTGAATCTAGAAATTTTAGTGACATTTAAGTACCTACATAATACATCTCTACCTTCTAAAAAGTACTTTTAAGGATAAAGAAATGTTGTCTTGCTTTGAAATGTCAGTGGAAATTCTAAAGCACAGTCACAACAATCACTGTTACTTGAAATGAAACTCAGCACCCTCTTGTAAAAAGGAAAAAAAAAGCTAATATTAATATTTCTTTCACTTTATTTGGGACAATATCTTTGCTCTATGAAGTTAAAATATCTGGATTTTGATCTAGTGACAACACAATCACAGCTATGCTGCTACAATATGGGGAATGTACAAGAGCATTTTCCTGGTGATACATATAATGATGCATAAAATTAATTTCAACAAGCTACGTCCAGGCCCTGTATTTGAAAGTGCTCCCACCATTTCTTAAATCCTAGTATCCTTATACTCAGTCACCACTCAGCAAGCTGAGATGCATCATTCTTACAGAAAACTCATCTCTTGGCGGATCCTGGTGCATTAAGTTTGTGCAGGCGGAATTCTGCTGCAGTGCACTGAGGCGGAAAAAAAAAGAAAGGAGAGCTCATTGGCATTAAGTATTTGTCAGCAGTCACAAAACTTTCCACTTGCTCTTTTCATAGCTGCACAAGACTTGGTTGATTGCTTCAGCCATTAATTTGATCCCAAGAACCATCTTTGCTTGTTATTTGACATCCTTCCTGGCTGCTACTTACTGATGTCACTCGTACCAGTTGATGAAATTAGAATGTGATGAAGTCAGGAGTTTCTGATGGTGTAGAAAAATGTTGAACACTAGGAATTATTATGACAAACCTATTATACTGGCAACGACTTCTAAATTAGGAACACTGGTGCAGGCCGAATTTTTTACTGTCCCTCAAGTTCTTGTCAGCCAAGTGCTTTCTGTGGCACTGAAATGAGAATGCTGAAGATACACTGAACAACAGTCTGAAAAAAAGGCACTTAGCTTAAACATGTGTCACATTCTCTTTCTTCAAATCTACAGACAAGTATTTCCTTGTCCTAGAAATTTCCTTAAGGGCCGGGAATGATAACAATGTTTTTCCTCAGTTCATTACTGAATGCTCTGCTGTGTCTTAACACTTACTGCTTGCAGACAAAGAAAACAAGCTTTGGAGTTTGATATTGCCATTGTTTCCTTCAGTGTGCTTCCATCCAAACTAGTCTGTCAGCCCAGTCTGTACTGAAGGCTGACAAATGTACACCTAACACCTAAACTGGCACTAAACAGCTTATCTACCCAGGTGAAAGGTTCTGTGTGCTGCAGAAATTTCAAATTCCACTGTTTCCATACCCTAACCTATAGCAGCTGCTGATGTAGGCAAGTGCCTCCTCCAGACAATGATTACCTGGACTCTAAACCAGAGTGGCAAATGGGGACCACTGGGGTGGGAGACAGGAGGAAGAGAATGCAAGGCAGAGAACCAGACAAGGAGTAGCAGAGACCTGATACATGCAGACCTCTGACACTATGGAACAGAAATACGGAAAATTATGGCACAATGTAGTAAGTACAGTGGGAGAAAGGCAAATGTGAATATTGTGCTGTGGGAGTAGTGAGTGCTGTGGGAGAACTCACCACTGGTGCTGGTAAGGATGTAATCTGGTGTCACATTCCCTCCTGTGACACTGCAAGTTAATGGAAAGCTTTCCTGTTCTTTTTCATGATTGCTTATTTGCCCCTGCCTTTACACAAAAGGTGAAGATGTGACAGTAGGAAGAACTGTGAAGCAAAAGAGAGAGAGAGAGAGAATTTAAAAAAATGAGAGAGAAATAAAAAAAAAATATGGCCTTCAACAATTATTTTCCTTTTCACTCGTCTGGTGTACAGTAAAGCTCTAAACCCGCACTCCAAACCCACAGCCTGTATATTGCCTCAGAAATCTGAATATGGAGATATATTAGCTCAGCTGGCTGGAGCATGGTGCTAAGAACACCAAGGCTTTGGGTTTGATCCCTGTACAGGCCACTCACAAGTTGAACTCAGTGGCCCTTCTGTGTCCCTTCCAACTCAGCATATCCTGGGACTGCTGTGATCTGTGATATCTTTATACACACACATATTTATATGTATATAGAAAGACCTTGTGCATGTGCACTGCAGAGAGAGTGGATGCACCAAAGACACTTATCTGCCAGTAAAAACTGCTCAGAAACTCAAGAGGCTTCTGTTGTTCCCTTAGCCTTAGACCAGGGCTTGCTTCCAACCCGTGTAAGAGCAACTGCATAATGCAAAAATGCCTTAATTTTTCTTTCTTTCTTTTTTTTTTTTTTTTTTTTTTTTCATGAAATGGGTTACATTTATAATTCTGTAGGTCTTATACTATAGACCTTTTACTGTGCCATGCTGTTTCCATTTTGGATCTTCTCCTTAGCAGTTCCTCCAGTCCTCAAGCATTACATAAATTTGGTGGGACTTTAGCAACACACAGAGAAGCTCCTCTGTATTAAAGAATTAAAAAAAAAAAATCAAAAAACAACCAAATAAACCCACATATAAACAAAGACAAAAAAATCATACCAAAGCTTCAGTCCCAAAGTATAAATGAGGATTCATTAAGTTTCTGCTCATGCCTCTGTTTCAGCCTATTTCCATGTTTTCGAAAGAAGTTGTCACTTCATTAAATTTCTTTAAGCTACTTCTGTAAAATATGCTGGTTTTGGAAACAAGAACAGCAAAAGCTTAGTTTTGAGGAGACACTGATACATTTTCCTAAATCAGACCTCATCACAGCACCAGATTAGGGAATAGAGAAACACCTAAGCACAGGTCAAGAAGCAGAATGAAGGAACATGTTTCTGGGGCAAGGCAGGAGTAGTAATCTTCTCAGCTGGATTTACTACTGCAATGAGGATGACACTGAAGCTAAGACTCAGACCAGGTCCTCAACCTAGCCTCAAACCCAAATGCACTACATCCTATGCTCCTCTAATTGTGAAAATATTCTCGTATATTCACTTCATAATTGCAGATCACTTTGTTATTATTTAAGATCAGAGAATTCTGTGTAAGTAGAGTGAGACTGGCTCTTTGGCAACAAGGACCAGTATACCAGAACAAACAAATGGCCCGTTCTACCCAGTATCTGGTCTCTGGAGTCTGAAGTGGGAGGCATAAAATCCCCATATTGTAACTAATTATGCAGTAATATACCATGGGAGATCGTCCCCAGCTGCCTGTATTACTAACTCATCTGAAACCTGGATGAACAGGAAATCTCAAGAGAAAACTTTATTCTCTCTAGATTTCCAGTTTTAAGAAGTTTTACTGAAGTTCAAAGAAACAGAAAAGCTTTTACTTTTGCTCCAAAAAAACATCCAAAAACATAGAGGTTCTCTCCGTAAGCTCAAACATTCGTGATTCTCACAAGATTTACTGGTGGGGTTTGGTTTTTAGGACAGATTTGATTTTTCCTGCAGAATGTGCAGCAGTTATCAGTCACACTCGAAGTTTTTCTCTCTGTGTGCCACTCACTGCTTATTGAAAATTTTGTCAACAATCAGCTTTATAAAAGCTTTGCACATTGTCTGCCTAAAAGCTCTGTTTTGACGAGAAAATGACTATTAATGAGAACATGTTCTTTTCTGGCATCAGACTCAAAGAGACGCAGGTCATAAATCTCCTTGATCTTCTTGCAAAAAGCCAGAATCAAGGAAAGAAGCAAGTTCATTCTTTCCTCCCTTCTTCCTTTCTTTT
>VYXC01013398.1:531226-548196 GCA_013397175.1 Platysteira castanea | reverse complement strand
TTTTTTTTTAAAGCTCCTCATGGAAATAATTCCATTTAGTAATCAGTAATTTATCATGCTTGCTTCTTCCCACCCCTTCTTCCCTCTCCCTGTGCTTTTGTTTGATTTTGATTCTTTATTTCAACATAATAGAAAATCTTCCAGTTTGTCTTTTCTGTATATTTTCCTTGGTTTCACAGGAGCAGAAGGGAAGAATTTTTAGAGGGGGGTGGTGAGGAGAGTATTGGGGTGATTTCGGTTTGTGACTTTTGGGTTTTTTTTTTTTAGAAAGTACGTATGGAAAGTGGGGAAAAAGAGCACAAAAAAGAAACTATAAAAATGAAATGTGAAGAAGAAGAATCCTAATATTCTAGTTTACTCAGTGAACTGCTGCCTTTCATAGATGTGTCAATACTGCCATCTCTTGCCTCTCCAACAACCTAGGCAGGAAAGTGTAGTTCGATGGAAACTGGAGAATGAACATGCACTCACATACACATATAAAAGAGCTAAGTTTTCCAAGAGAGGTGAGTGAATTTTCCCTGGTACATTTCGGCTGGTTTTAAGTGGAATTTTTTCTTAATGTTTCTTTTCTGTTGCTATCTATCTACATGTGAACCTTAAACAATACAGCCATGGCAACTGAGAACTCAGCTAGTGACTTAAGATTGTAATGTGGGTTAACTCAAGCCTTTCTGAAAAACAGAAAGTATCTATATTATAATCAAATAGTGACAAAAATAAGCTTGTATGTCTCCCCTCCTGTGATGACAACACGCAGGTATGCAAATACACATGAAATATACAGTTGCATATATATATTTTAATAAACATCAACTGCAATATGAGTATTTTACCAGCAAGCCTTAAGGTAGAGAAATCTTCTATTGAAATAATTTCCAGAAATTGCAGACATGCATTTGTGTCTATGGTTGGTTATGACAGTGATCTGGTTTGATAGGTCATGAAACATCATGCCATATAAATGCAGTGGCCAATATTTTGGACCTTATGACTATGATCTATAGCAGAATTATTGTTCCATGGAGATAAACTCACAAGAACTGCATAGTCATTTGTCAGTGAGCAATGTTGTTTTCTAGGCCAGTGCAAACTACATTTCAAGCTTAAAAGTCCAGCTCTTCAATTTTAATACCTTCACAAAAAGGTGTTATTTTATCTTTTTAATTGCAATGCAGTGGTAATAGTTATACCAGAAATATGTACTCCTCTGAAGTGAAAATCAATGAAACTTTCATACTTAAAGTAAAAATTGATTTCTTAAGTTAGATGGGACAATTTCTGGGTTTAAAAGCATATCACCATCTGGGTGATAAAAAGAGATTGACAGTTGAATTTTTTTGTATTATTGCAACTTACTGTTTTGTTCCCACACCTGGTTTTTGGTTATGTTGTTATAAGTCTTTTTGTGTTTTCCAAAACAGAAGCAGTTGTGCCCCTGTACTGAGATGACAGGTTATTATTCAGCCTTTTTTCTGAAGCTCAATATGTACCCCAGTGAGGTGTGACTAAGGAAAAGCATATGATGATACTGTGAAGCTGTGGGTCCTCTGTTACAGTCCTCTGGGTTTCTCACAGATACACAAGTTTACAGACCACACACTGTCCACAAGTGTTGCATTCTTCCCACCCTTTATGTTATCATTATTTTTTTCTTACCATTTTTTGTTAATTTTTGTAATTTTATCTGAGCATATTGTGATGTGTACACATGTGCATGCATGTATGAAGTGAAGTTAGCTGGTAATTAAGGGGAAAAAGCACTAAACCTGGCAGTTGCCTCCATTGTAAAGAAATGCTTTATCAACAAACCACAGGTGTGCAGCGCTAAAGCAGATAAAAACATATAGGCCCTGAGATGACAGTTCTCTGTTCAAAATACATTAATCACCCAAGTTAAATTTGTGCACCTGTTATACACCGTAGGTGTTTCACTCGCTTTGTTCCAGAGATATTAAAATAGATGGAAATCTTCTCCCTTTTCTATGTGGTTGGTCCAAGAAGCACACATGGTGTTTTCCTACATGTTGCCTCTTCTTGATCTGCCATACCAGCTCTGCTTGCTCCTGTGTGGTCACAGCACTCTCCTGCACAATTCACAGGTGTGGGGCAGACAACAGGGCTCTGCTGTGTTCCTTAGGGCCAAAGACCACAGTGTCCAAACCAGGAAAAGCCTCAGTTTCATCAATAAGGTGTGCGGTTCAATTAGTGTGTTGGAAACTTTCCCATAATTATGTCTTTTAGTCAATGGACTCCTGTTTCATTTACAGTCTATCAGTAATTTTGAACCCTCAGAGATTAATTACAAGCAGATAATTTTCAGACAGGTCTCCCAAGTCAAATAATTCCCACCGAAAATAAAGCTCTTCTTATCCTTGTTGATCAATTTGGGTGAGTGCTGGAGGACAACTGTATTATCAGCCATAGAAAACTGAGTTCATATATAAGAACAATGATATCAGCTCCTGATTTCATCTATTATGAGAGAAACAACCTTGATTCTGCTGTCCCTGCTCAGGAGATCTTGGCAGCAAAAGAACACAGGTCACTATTAAGCCAGGTGGTGACATTTGTGCTTCCTGATCAGTGGGGAGGTGGTGAATTACCCACTAGACTCATGGACCAAGTTAAGCCTTGTCCATCGACTTAAAGCTCTTTATAGCTAAAAGTGTTTTTTGAAGGTTTTAGGTGCAAGATAAATAGTCTAGGAAAGAATTTTCTGTACAGCTTATCATCAGCAATAGGGAATGCTTTATTTCCTCTTTCCAGCACTTTGACCTCATCTATTCTTTTTGGCTCCACTGGCTTAACCATTTCACCTCCAGAAAGACATACATATAAAGAAGTCAAAAGCTTGTGCTTACATATTTTCTTGGCCATCAGCAAAATGCTGCAGCTCCTTAACCACAACAAGGGTGTTTCCCACCTCATGGTGCATCTTGCTTCAGTGTTTAGAGCCATAATGTGCTTTTTTTTCAGTGCAGTATATTTAACCCTTCTCTTCCCTGACCCAGATTTGTTAATTTTCTGGGTTTTTTTTTTTTTTTTTCACTCCCCTTTGCCACCCTTCAATATCATCTATTGATTTTATGCTATTAACAATCATGGCAATACTACTGACTGATAACCTAAACTTACCCTACATGCTTACTTGCAGTTTATCATAAATACATAAAAGTACTCTTGAAAATGTTTACGAAGGAAGATTCAGGTAAGACACACAGAACTCAGATCTGGTCTGGGATCAGAAGTTTTGGGATTTTTTTTATTTGGAACAAAATAGATCACCAGAGCCAGTAAAAAATATTTTATTTCCATTAAGCAAATGTTGCCTCAGCCTCATAGGTGCTTCTTTCCAATGTGGAATATCTAAAGCGGCTAAAATAGTTACAAGGAGAGATTAGAGCAGATGGAATGACCTTTTAAAACTTTGCACTGACCTGTGGATTTCCTCAGAGGTACATCTGCATCTTCTTAGAAGATTTAGAGGGCACTTAACCTGCAGAAGTGTTAGGAACAGGGAGTATCTCTTTGAGGTGATTCTTTCAACCACTTTTAGTGCAGTGAATATCTTGACTACCAACATGGAGTGCCATACCCAGGCAGAAGCTATCCTTTGCACCTTCTGTGCATGTCTGTGTAAACATATGCACTATTACATGTTATGCATTCATAACCTCAGGATCATAAGGAGATAAATCTAAGATAGTCATTAAAACAATTAAATATATATATAAAAAAGTCCTTTATAACAAGTGACAAATTTAACTTTCTTCTCCACATTATTGTCTGATCTCCAATATCAGTATTTGGCTTGCTTTTAAAGAAATGTAGATTCAATTCAAGTAAATAATTCACTAAAATTTCACAATTAGGGATGTTTCTCTATAAAACTTGGAAAAGTATCTTTAATCTTACCAAACTCCTCCATTTTATCTTTTACCCATAAACTACATTCACATCTGATGCAGCATCAGTAACATATGTTCTGAATTCTTTTTACAGGTAATTCATTCCTTTCTTTTCAGTGTCTTTTTATGATTTTTAGGAGTCATTAGACTCCTGGCTACCCACTTGAGAAGTTTCTTAACAATTCTTTTAAAGTCAGAAGTTTCAGAGCATATAAAGACCAAATTACATTTTTTTTCTGCTTTCTTCCTTTTCACATTCTTTCGTGGGTATTGCTATTTCAGCCCTGAATCTTCCAGCATTCCTTTACTTTCTGAACATTCACCTCAAGTCACACTGGACACAACAATGACTCCAGCACTTGGCACCATCACTCAAGCCACATACGATCTTACAGGGTAGTGCTGAGCATCCCAGCAATGTGTAAATGCACAGGAGATTTATTGCTCTGGAGGATTTGTAAATAAGATTTTGAAAAATGTAAAGAGAATTACTTTCTTCTAGTAAATTAGTTTCATTTCCAGTTGCATTTTGAAAGACTGCTACGTAACGGCACATGAGGGCTTTAGTAATAATGGCTATTTTACAGCACAAACTAGGAAAAAAAGTATTATGGGAAGGAGATTATATTTTATATCTACTTAACACTGAGATTGGGTTTTTTTCTGAGTGTAATGACAAGAAACAGGAGTTTTAGCTCAGTTGATAATTGATTTGTATAAGGTCTAGTATTCCCTTCCATCTCTAAATTATCAAGATTTGAAACAAATCTTTCCCATTAGGGAGGAGTCAGAGGATTTCGTGTTACCAGCAGCAAAAAGAGTAAAGTGTCCTCAGAAGGTCACCTGGGCCAGATGCACAGGCCCACACAAGCTCGTGGGGTTTGGTGATTTCCAAATTAAGATTCTCAGGTAAGATTTGGTATCTGTACCATGCAGGTTCAGCCATATTCATGTTTCCACATTTTTTGTCCTCTTTGGTTTTGTCGGATTTTTCCTTCAGACCACATGTTCAGGTCTACTCCTCTGTGGCACGTGGGGTCCGGGAAACACCCTTGAAATCCCTTCTAGCACACACAAACGAGTCATTGCTGTCTATAACATATTTATCTTTCACAGGAGTTCAACAGCATATTTTTCTCTGGATCCTGTAGCTAATCTCCTGGCATATTAGTTTAGCACCCATTGCTTGTCATTCAATTTTGCTTTCCTTTCAGCTTTGCCACAGCCCAAGAAATTTCTTCAGTTTCATTTCCTTTTTTGTTTTTTTTTTTTTTTTTTTTTTTTTTTTGGTTTGGTTTTATGTTTTTGGGGTTTTTGGTCTGTTTTTGTTTTTGTTTTGTTTGGTCATTTGCAAATGTTTTATTTATTTGCTTAATTATTTCCACTTCTTTGGGATAGCGATAAGATTTCTTTGTCTATGTTTCACTGTTTTGTTTGACACAAGAAGTGGCTGAATAAATTCAAGTAAAATAAGAGCTTATTCCACTCTAATGTGTACACAAAGCATGACATTAACACACACTGATCACTAATAGAGGTTCACAAAAATCCTACTCTTTATTACCTTCATTCTTGAATTCCTGTTGATTGAAGGTAACAGGAAGTAATAGTGGAATTCTCAAGAAATAGCTCTGCTCCTGAGACATTTTCAGACCAAATTTCAGATTCAAGAAATTCTATTAGCTCAGGTAAATGCTGAATAAACATCCTTTGTATGTTTATCAACATTTATCTGAACCAGAAGCATATGAAAGTTACCTCATCACTTAGCTAACCTTTATGGCATATGAAATCACCATCCTTTTCATAGGCTGGAGAAAGACACTACTTGAAACCCCCTGCTGTATTTAATTTTACTATTGAATAAAATATACAGAGTAATATGGTACAAAAGAAAAGACACGTTTATGCGAGAAAAAAATATATACAGGGAGATTTCCAGAAGAATATTCAAGTAGATGTTATATGTGTAAGTAAATATAGGAACCAATCATTTGATTTTTTTCTTATCACCACCATAATAAAAAGAAAATCCTGTTCAGATCCCACAAGAGCTGCTGTTTCGATAGCATGACAACCAACATGCTGTAATGATGTTATCTTGGGCTAATAAATAGCAACCCCTACACTCAAACATCAGCTTTTGGAGTCACCAGTTCCCCACCAGTATCCGCAAAATTACTTAACTGCTTTGGGACAGTTTGGGACAAAAATAATTTGGAGACTATTTACCTCCATTTTGATTTCTGCATAGCATTTCTGTAGCTGCTACAAGGAGAGAGTCTGTGGCAATAAATTCCTGCATCTTTATGCTAACAGGGGAGATTCAAACAAAAAAAATTAATCCTCTGTTTAGGTTTACAGCCTTGTAGAAGGTCATTTGGCAGGGAGTGGAGATGCCCTGCAAAGGAGAATCTGGAATGAGGGGTAAGTGCTCCACACAGAAAATGAGAAAGGTCTTTCCCTCTCCTACTAGGTCAACACTAAACTTGTATAGATGTCAGGAGGAAGGAATCCCTGTGGGTCTTGTCAAATCTGTGGTAGGTTGTAACCACTCAGAAGGTCCCCATGGACTCCTAAAGAAGCAGGACAGAATGGAGATATCTGCTCCTTCCTAAACATTTCATTTGTACTGCTAATGAGAGAACTGTGTGTTTTGTACAGGCTTGTTTTGCAAAGTGCTTCTTTGATTCAATTTCTATGTGTTCCTGAAAAGATTAATCATAAATTTAAATGCCTGTGAGGCTAGAGTTATGGAAAGGAGTGTAATTAATGTTCTGGACAAAGCGAAATCTCAGGCCTGATGCATTTAACAGGAAGTGTTTATTCTGTAAACAGGGGACAATAATAAACTCTACATGTACCTTAAGTACCTTGAACCCTTGTCATGCCTTTTTCCAGGTTAAAATCGTTGAACCACTTGAATGCAGCATATGACAACCCAGTGTAATATCTGTGTGAGTTTCTAGAAAAGCTAATTTATTTAAAGGTTTTAGCAGATCCTTGTTTTAACTATTTCTTCGTGGTAGACTTGGTGAAGCCTTAGCAATTCACTGATGAACCAATAACTGCCACAATAGTAAGAAAATAAAAGAATGATGAAGTTAATGTCCATTGACAAATTTCTCCAGCATGCAGCTATTACCAATAATTATAATACAAAATTACCAGTATTACATAACATGAGGATCCTACACACCATTTTGACTGGAATGGAGCTCTGATTTGAGTGCAGCAACAGGGAAGTCAATTCCTCACTTCTGTTTCTGCCTGAAGAAGTTTGTGTAGAAAGATGGTCACTCTGAGTTCGTATTATCCTTTTTATTGTGCCAACAGCTGCCTCCCAAACCCACAGGGCCAAGGCCTGGGCATGGAGGTGTTACTGCAGTCATTGCAAAGGGGCAGTGCTGACAGAGGAATGTGTTTTGTCGATGCAAGCACAGACTTCCCTTGGACAGAGGATTTTTTTTTTTCTCTGCAGCTTCCCTGGCCAAGGGGATTGACAAGCCACAGATTATGAAATCCTTTGAATATGAAGGACAGAACACCATATTTAAATGTCACGAATAACAAACACAAGAGCAAGTATTCTTCCTCTCACTTTCCACTTTCTGTGTGCTCAACTTGCAAGTCATTTGGTACCACAGCCCATTAAAACAGAAGAAACCAACATACTCTTAAAAAATAAAAAGAGAAGAAAAAATACCCCAAATAATTGCTTTCTATTCTGTGTCATGTTTTAATTAAAGATAGCAGCACCACAATCTACGATATATCTGGAAATTATTAGAAACCTTTTCCAGAGGCAAAAAGGATCAATACCTCTTTGTCTCACTGGCATAAAACACCTCTGTGTTACTTCTTTCCTGCTGGCAAGAGAGAAAGTGGAAAAGTCTAAGATGGGAATAATAGCAGCACCGAAGGGGAGAGCCATGTGCCAGGTCAAATAAGTGTGCTTTCTCTTTTGTATTTATTTTTAAAAATAAGCAGAGTGGTTTGCATTACCTGATTCCATCCCTGCAGTAAGTTTTGCTCCCTTTGTGTCAAGGGCAGCAGAGAGCACATGGAGCTACTGAGTCAACACCTTGACTGAGGGTGAGACGAGAGGCTTGGGAGCCAAGTCCTGGCTTCCCTCCCTGACTTCACCATGGATCTGCCATGCCGTGCTGCTCCACTTCCCTGGAGTTGAGAAGGTGCAAGTCTTATGCCTTGCACAACGATGACTGTGTACTCCAGAGAGGAATTTTTTGTTGACTGCTCTTGTCTGCACGAACTGACTTTGGCTTTCACCTTGTTACTTTGTGAAGAACAGCCCCAAAGTGGTGGCACTTGCAGCTGTTTGTGCCTCATGTGACAGAGATTGCAGCCATGGTCCCTCTGTGTCTTGCAACCCAAATGTGCCACACGTGGGGTTCTTCTGGTTCATCTTCTTTTCCCCAGCTGCCAGTGGAGAGGAACAGGCACCTCTTGGCAAACACTGAAAATGAACCACGAGCTAAAAGAGCCTGATTTTTTTATCCTTATGTTAAAAGAAGCCAGAGGAGAAGAGCTCAGATGTCTATCCACATTATAGAAACCTGGTGATAGAGAGCATTAAACCAGGCCCCAGTTTCCCTGTGTGTAAACTGGGACAACAATTAATTATAACATACCTAATCACCTTGCTGTCACCTTCTTCTTTATATGAGGGTGCTGTGGCCTGCCTGGGGAAGAGAACCTGCATCAACACACAGCCAAAGGGAAATGTTATCCCCATGTTTTCTGCTGCCCCTTTCCCTTTTCTTTACTTATGCTTCTTGACTCTGTCTAGCTGCAAGGCAAAAGGAGATGGGACTGAACTTGCTGCACTCCCTGGCATTGCTCGCAACAAAATGTGTGGGTTTCTGAACAGAAAAGGAATTGAATACAAATGTTGTTTCAAAAGTCCCCACAAATTCATAAGTGAGTGGCTTAAGTAACACCAGATCATTCATTTCTTCACAGATTTTAGGAGTAAACAGGGCATTTTTTATGTCAAGCCTGGTGTCCTAAATAAAATTATTTTCCTTCCTTCACATTTGTCCAAGTCTCCTTCAATTGGAACATATATTTCCAAAGAAATCAAACCAGACCCCCAAAGTCTTCGCTACAAGACTGCTCAGATGACACTGTTCATCCTTTTCTATCATTACTTAACATCTTAATGAAAATTCTAATGGCTAAATCTTTTGAAAATATTTATCAACAAAGAAATTCACCAAAGTAGCTGACCTTTCAGTCACAGAGTTAGTTACCCTTCCCTCTGAATCACTCCTGGGCCTCAGGGTTTCAGGAAATTTCTCCCTCAGCCTCATCTTCCTCTGGAGAATTTCCCATCCCCTCTCATCTGTGGGGTGTGATAGGATAATAGCAGCAATCCAGTCCTTATTGTCTGTATCTGCAGATGAAGAGTGCTGTATAAGTGTAAAGTGTTATTATTATTGTAAGGAAATAATAATACTAATAAAACAAAATGAATCGAAGTCTTGTCTTCAGATGGTTATTTTAGCAATCCAGAAATCTAAAGCCCATGAAATAGACAATTAAGAGGGGTTAGATACTTAATATCAGTTGCTGTGTTTGGGTAGAATTTTGCAATAATGCAGCTGCTATAATAATACAGATTTTTATTTCTCCTTCCAGAAAGGAAGCGGTTGTGTTTTCGGAGAAGCCTGGAAGTCCTGCTGCAGAATGCAGAACTTTGAGTGCCTGCCTGTGCGCTTAAACGGCCTCTCCTCTCCTGTTCCAACAGCTCCATCTTTGGGAGAGAGGAGGGGAAGCGTTCCTTTCCTTTAGCTGGCTTTTCAAACAAAAGAAAGCTAGGAAATCCTATTTTGTCCTGGAATATCTTTTTTCCTTCCCATTTTTTTCCCCACGCCTCTCCCCACATCACTCTTCATCAGTTGGGGAATTAAAAACCCAAAAACAATCTCCTCTTTCTCTCATTTCTGTCATAACTAAGGGCCAGAGACTCATTTAATTAGTCTCTCTTGTGTGGCTTACAGCCCTGTTCAAGGCAAACATTTACCGCTGGGTTTCGGTGCTGCTGCTTAGCCACTGAATTTTCCTCTTTAATTTTTTTTGTCAGGAAAATGTGGTATCATGTTAATGGCTATTGGGGATCCTACGGCTAAATCATAATCATAATTGTCTACACTAATCATAATTGTCTTGCTGTTGCAGTGTGCATCCCTCCCCCCTGTCAGCTCGCAGTCTCGTCCTGCTCCCTTGGACTGTGTGCTTACGTTGTGTAAGTGCTCTCACAGGCAGGGTTGACATTTCAGTCATTTTTGTCTGCTGAGTATCTGGGCGCAGGAGACAGGGACTTGAAGACCTTGTAGGAGGGGTCACTTTCTCTGCCTTCTCAATATCCTCATCCCAGAAAGCTCCCATGAGGAAAGCCACTTTTATTGTATTTAGAAGAGCTCACTTTTCCCTTTTAAAGTGAGGCTAGCTGAGGAACAGGAGCTAGAGATCCAGATTAAGAGCTTCTCTTATCCACAGGCTGCTTTTAATTGCTGAGTTACATTTGGGACTCCTTTTTTCTTGCCTCCTGAACCTTCCATGCCCTTCCTTGCAGTTGCCCATCTTCAGCAGAAGGGATTACATCTCTCCTTCACGTCTCATAAACCTGAGGGTTAGGACATATTCAGGACAACAGAGGCTGAAGGGTGGGAAGCTTATGCTTCACACAGACCCAGAAGATGTTTTCTCTGTCCTAGATGAAGTGCCTCATCATTAGACCAGTTTTCAAGAGGCAGTCAGTCATGAACATCTGTCTCGGTCCTGGCAGCAGTGATGATGAAAGGCAGACTCCTGATACGACAGATTTTGTGGTGATATGGTCAGCATGTGGCTGCCAACTAGATGGGGCTCTTCAAGTGACATAAATATCCTGAGTGCCTTAGGTCCTGGTTAGGTAAATAAATGCATTAAATACCAATGTCATTTAGAGCCATAGGCCTTTAAGAAAGCGAGGCAAATACTAAAGTGCAAGAAAAAAAAAGGATAGAGTTTGGTGTGTTCATTAATTAATCACTAGAAGGGAGTGGGGTAAAACTATAGGTTAATGTAAAATTGTCAAATCCAGAGTCACTTTTTTTCCCCTAAAATCAGAGAAAAGAAAAGAAAGAGAGGAGAAATTTAATTCCCAGCAACTACACAAAGGCATGGATAGAGGTCACAGAGAGAGCCAGTGTAAATTCTTTAGGAACAAGACAGAACCCAAGTTAAAAACAAACCGAGAAGCCAGAAAAGTCATGGAAGCAGACAGAGCCCATAATAACGTCGGAACAACACTAGAAAGGGTACAGGCAGGGAAGGTAAAATCAGAGCTTTCAGAGGCAAGATCATAAATTACATGAAAAGTTAGCAAAGAAAAGGCACTGAGTAATTGAATATAGCCCCAGAAATCTGGCACTGACATTACTTTGCTAGATTTTGGCGGCTGAGTGTACATAGGGTGACATTAAACTCTGGGTCTCAACCAGGCCAGAGAACTTTGTGACAATTTAATGCCATAATTGATTAAATTTCACTGCTAAGAAAATATTCCCCGTGTTCTCAAACCAAGTAATTTAGATGCCCCCACTGTAATCTAGCCTGAAATCCCAGGTAAGTCTTTTAACCCGGATCTCCTAAAGGCCAAACTAGTGACTTCCGTGTTTTTTGGTGTAATGAAAATAATTTGTATACAGAGTTCAATTCACCACATGGGTTTTTGTTCAGAGATCCTGGCTTTAATGTCACTGGAACAGAAACACATGTTGTCCTATCCCCACAGCTCTGCTGCATCCTAAGCACTCCAGCTCCTTCAAATTCATGCTGATAAAACCTCATTACTGTTCTGTAATGTACTTCTGATACACATTCCCATTTTCACTCTCATCTACAATCCCTGGCATTGGCTGTGATTTGAAGAATAAGTGTAAAAACAGCTGCGTGGAAAGATGACATTTTTTACAGTATTTTAGACACAATTTAAAACAAAACTTACATGAAGTCTCCTGAGAAAGCCTGTTCTTAAGAGAATTAATTGATAAAACTAATTCAAAGGTTTATCTTCTCTCACAGTATTTAATGAAACAATAATTTTTACTTCTGCAATCGAGGTTCCTTTTCCCCTTAATTGCTGGGACTGCAGTAAGGTTTCAGCATCTGAATCCAGGAAATTCGGGCTCACTTTCAGCTGTGGAGTCAGGCTGACCAGTAAATCCCACCACCATAATGCCACAACTACTTACATTATGTAATCCTGCCTTGAATACAACTCCTGAACTCCTCAAGAGCTACACCTAAACCCTTAAATATTCAATAATTATATATAGAGAGAGATATATAGACATATTCATTGTTAATTGAACCTTTCATTGGAAAGCTTCAGCACAAATCCATGGATCTGACAAAACACTCAAACAGAACAAAATGAAAGAACAAAAAACAACCTTCTTAAAACTCTGTCCTGGGTAGGCAGGAAGTCCTGCATGGGAGGTTTCAGGAAAGGCTGTCTTGTGTACACCTCCAGTTAATGGTGAGCTGAGCAGCAGCCAGGGCAGGTTATCCTGCTGCTTGCACAGCCTCCTCCTTCCCTCAAGTATTTTTGCTTACCAATCCTCTTTTGGAAGCAGACAAGCAAATGTAAAGCTCAGCACATAACCTAGAACATGACAGACAGAGATCTGAGGTGACACTACGTAAGCAAAGCCCTCTGATGCTGCAAGAGGGAGAGGTAGTTATGCTTGCTTCTTAATATCATGGAAATGGTGGGGAAGGAGTGAAGCATAGGTGCTGCCAGCCCCTGGAGAGGAAAGGGGCATATTGGATGTTTCTGGCACACTTAGGGATCTTCTTCAGGAACTGAGAGACTGAACTAAGTTTGGCCTTTCTCACAGAAAAGACATAAAACGACGAAAGTCAAGTTTTTGTCCAGTAACTTAAGAATCTGATCACTCCTCTGATCCCTATGAAACCGAGAGATCCTTCTCCAGTATTAGCTGCCAATCCTTCTAGACATGGAGCAAAAATTTAACCTGAAATGGTATTTGGTCCTAAAACAAAGTCAGACTTCAGTCTATCCATCATATTAGTAAGCAAAACCAGTCCCATATGTATTTGTAAAGGGCCTTAAGACATAGGTATGAGCCTTGCTTTACAAATTCGTAATTTCTTTTTTTCAGCTGAACCCTTTTCTCTGAGTAAATGGTATTGCATAAGATTGAGTTCCGGTAAAACACACTTTCCCTTCCCTTTCAGAGGCCTTTCTGGAACTGTAAATATAAAATATGTTTACTTGAATATTGTTTGCATCCATCATTTCCTCATTCTCCACAATGTCCCTGAGAGAAAAGCAGAAAGTATAAACTCTGGTCTTGTCATGATAGGGGCTGTCCTCATTTCAGCCACTGTTTTCCAGTGTCAGTATGAGATATAGTTGAAGAAGTGCTTTCAAAGTGCTTCTTTGCTGAGACGTTTAAGATTACCAAGAATGATGGTGTTTTAAGTTAGCTGTTAACTTTGCACTGTATCAGTCCAGAAGAGATCCTGTTAGTGATTATCATGCTACATCTGAAGGGAGGTAGCAGCTGGCTGAGGTGCAGAACATTTTTAAACCCCTGAAGTGGGTTTATTTATTTATTATTTATAACCATGGGATCATGCAGTGGATATGAGGAGGACTTCAGTTTTCACCCCTGGATGGTGCTGCAGCGTGAACGCCAGATGTGCTACCCCTGTGCAAATCACTCTGCTTTCTCCCTTTACCAATTTGCATCAGCACAGTTAGACCCCGGAATGATGGCCAGCAGCCCAAAAAGGAGAATAAGCACTTTCTGGGTTCTCTATTTGACTCTCAGATGTTCTGTGGACTGAGTGAACTGCCCTGCCTGTCCAAACTTAATGTTTTCCTTTGCATTTCTGACTGGTTTGGCCATAAGCCCTTAGAGACAGTGGTCACTCTTCTTTCACTGTGTGTTTTAAAAGCCAAGTACATTCTTACCTCTAGTGCATTTGTTCTGTGGTGCTTTAAAACAAATAATAAATTAAATAAATCCTCATAGGAACAGGCAGTGCAATAAAAAATACTCTGAAGTCACATTTTGTTCTGAATTATATTTTGAAATTGTGGTAGGTTGAAACTGGGACAGAAATTTAAAATTACTTTTTTTATTTTTGGGGGGAGGATATTGTTTTTAGTCAATGAAATATTTTATTTATAATCTACTTCTACCTCTAAATATTATGATTAAATATAAAAAAATCTATTTCTAAATTAATAATTTCCTAAACTAAACAAACACACATGCAAAACCCTCCAAGGCAGGCAGAGTTTCCATTTGATTACACTTTCTTACTTGTTTTTTTTCAACAAAATGAATTTTTATCATAATTAATACATTCTCACAGAAATGAATTCCAGACATCAGTATTTCATAGTGGAAAAACATGTCCTCTTTGATAATATTTGAAATGACTCTTGAAATGGCTCATTGTCCCCAGTCCTAAGTCTAAACAAGTTCCACATTAAAGGTGCTCTGCCTTTGCATATGTCCCCAGTGTAATTTTGAAATACTTGTCAGTGGCACCCTTTATACTTTCTAGAGATCCAATTACACCTGGACTTCCAACTTAATGCCTCTAAAATGCTTCTTCCAAGAGGTGACAAAGAGTTTAAGAACATAAAAGGCTGAGAAAGTATCATCAGCAAAACAATTTGACCAGAAACTTGATGGCCCCCTGATGTTCACATTACTGATTCAGACTGAGGGTAAGAAGGAAGAAGTGAAGTTTCTAATTTTTGGATAAATTGTTTGGTTTATGACTGTTATTCCCCTGGTAGATACCTGACTCTGGCACAAGTTTAATGATCCAAGTCAAGCCAAGGACATGGACTGGTCTGCAGAGAAATCCTGTCCTGCCTTCTCTGCCACCTGTTCTCTACTTGACCCTGCCTTTTATACCCTCTTTTGCTGCCCTTTGTAAAAGTTCAAGTAGCTTTACATGTACACAGCTTACTATTAGGGGTCTCAGCTGACAGTATAGATAGCCTTCAGAGCTGCCTTAGGGTGGGGAATGAAACAAGGAGGAGGAAAAAGAGAAAAAATTAACCCTCTCCCCAAAGTCCTGGTGGAAAGTAAAGTGATGAGCTACCCTAACAAGCCTTCTCTTCAGGGCATCCTTTGCAAGGCAGCAGGTGGTGACAATGATCAAGTTGAAAATGACAAAAAAAAAAAAAAACCAAACAAAAAAACCCAAACAAAACAAACAAAACAAAAAAACCAAACAACTCTTTTCTTCCTGTTTTCTTCTCAGTACAATTATACTTCTCATTAAGACTTGCTCAAATCTCCCCATTGGTAGTTACTGTTTATGTCACTGCCGGTGCTGGTTGGAGCATGCCTGATTAGGTGCAGGTGTTGCACACTAATTGGCCATTAAGGTTTGGTGTGTATGTTCATGATAACATTTTCTGGATTTTAAAATTAGTATCATTCATTTTCTCCTAAGCTGTGTTTTTTAATATGAAACTGCAAACTAAAAACTACAGGATGAGGATTGGATGGATCTACGCACACAGAAGATCAGCAGCTACAATGTGAAATGTGAAGAGACAGAGGAAGAACAAAATTATTTACACATTAAAAACCCCCAGGTTTTAAATAGAAACTGGGCAGTGGATTCTGGTCAGAATCCCTCAGTGCAAGGTGAGTAAGGACAATGGGGGTGCCATGGCTATGGCGGCGAGGCAGAAGCCCTGGGTAGTTTCATAAAGGACTACTGCATGGCATGTGAAAAGTGGGTTACAGGAGGAAGATCCTCAGCTTTGCAAGGCTTAGAGCTGACAAAGTTCTAGGTGTCATAGTATTTTCTCATGCCAAGAGATAAAACACAAACATGAGATGGATGAGGGCTCTGATGGAAATGAGGCAGTGAGCACGGCATGCTTTACATGCTGGGCAGTATGGAAAGGTGCAAGTGTCCTTAATTTTCCTAAAGGAAGAGATATGAGAGAGAAGAGGATATTTAATATTATAGAAATTAGGACCACTGTGTCTGGATTTGGTGAACTTAGATAATGAAGAGGAAACAGACATAACCCACAAAATTTCAACAGGTTACTGAAGAGCATTCCAGAAGTAAGGTCTTAAAAGGATTGAATTATTTCTTTGTCTCTATTTGCTATAATAGCCACTAAACTTCTAAATTTGGCATTACAATTAAATGTCCAAATTTATCTGGGATAATCCCAGGCATTTTAAAACAGAACCTGCATGGAAACAAAGGGCTTATACACAGGAAAATCACAATACAGCCTGTTAGGCCAGGAGATGTGAGCTGAAACCTCTCGTATTTTATGATACGCAAAATATGCAGAACAGAACTTCCACCTTCTTTGCAGATTCTCACATTTTGTGTGGTGGCTACTAGAACAGGACCTTGTAGTTAAAAGAAATCTAAGCTTTTTAAAAACTTGTACCTTATTTTTCAAAATTTTTCATTTGGCATATATCCTCCCACTCTAGCATTGATAATTTAAACCCAAAAAACATATGGAAAATAAAATCATTTTCTTTACTGTTACTCCTGTACTTACAAGTTAAAAGAAGACTATTTTTCATAGAACTAAATTCAGTACAAAGCACAGATTACCCTTATAAGAATGAACATCTTGTAAAGTATAGTTTTTTAGCACTGACCTTTCTTCTACCTTCCTCTCAGGCTTCCTTTTCCTGAGAACCAAGTTTAATCCTTTTTGACTGCTTTTGGTTTCTGTGTTTTTTAGTTTTACTCCTTATCTCTTTCTCCTTCTACATCCTCTTCACAGATACCTTTCACTGTTGCAAGGGGAATCCTCAGAACTACAGTATAAATGTCCAGATCCAACCAGGAAGTTCAGCATAAGTCTCTTTTAGTCTCTCTTTTCACGGTTCTAACTTGCAGGAAAGTGTTGGTTTTGGTTTTTGTTTTTTTTTTTTTTTTGGGTTTGTGTTTTTTTTTTTTTTTTTTTTTTTTTTTTTTTTTTTTGGGTTTTTTTTTTTGTGTTTT
>VYXC01013398.1:489105-531158 GCA_013397175.1 Platysteira castanea | reverse complement strand
TTTTTTTTTGTTTTTTGGTTTTTTTTTTTTTTTTGCGTTACAGACAATGTGTACTCAGAACTGAGTATTTTCTTAATAACCAAGAAAAACTTGGGTTGTACAGAACGGTGAGTTACAGGGCCATGTTCTGCCACTTGTCCTTTTAGTGCAGCAGTCCCCTCATGTTCACTGTCACCAGCTGTTTGAGAATATGGCTATATAAGACAGCTGTTTCTTCAAGGTGCTGGTTGAATTCATGAGGACAAATCTGCAACCTGAAAGCTGTGGAGCACAACGAGGTGTGCAGGAGATCCTGGAAAAGCAGCATGCCTCTTCTAGTGAGGTTTCTTTCAGTGCGAACCTCATTAAGGCCGCTCGTCCCTCTGGCATCTCAGTTCCCCTGCTCAGGGAACTGGAGGTCAGCTCTGCAAAGATCTTTCACTGGGTTATGTCATCTCTGTTCTCCTCCAAAAGTGTAAGGAAGTCAGAGGGGAAGAGGAGGGGCAGACGCTGATCTGTGCTCTGTGGTGAGCAGGGACAGCACCTGAGGGAGTGGCTTGAACTTGTGTCAGGGGAGGGTTAGGTTGGATACGAGGAAAAGGTTCTTACCCCAGAGGGTGGTTGGGCACTGGAACAGGCTCCCCAGGGCAGTGGTCACAGCACCAAATCTGGCAGAGTTCCGGGAGCATTCGGACGAAACTCTCAGGTACATGGTGGGATTCTTGGGGTGCCCTGTGAAGTGCCAGGAATTGGACTGAATGACCCTGATGGGGCCCTTCCAGCTGAGCATACTCTGTGATCTGGGGCCTTCTCACGTCTACATATACTGTGTCTAGGTGGTTTTGCCTTTCTTTTTTCTCTATAAAAATGGTTTTCTGTGGCTTAAATTCACTTACCAAAACACATTTAGATATTCAGATAACACGTTTCTCTGCCAACCCATAGTGGATCCAAACTTCCTTTTCCTTCTCTCCCACATTGCCATGTCTGCTGCGGCATACTGTGAGCGAAGTGTTATCTCTCCAATTTGATAGTGCTGTCCTCATTGTACCCTAGTTGTCCATTGCAGGATCAGGGCCTGTATTAGTTTCTTTCTCAGTTTGTATCTATACACTTTTGCACAGCTTTGGGGAGCACTGTGGGGCCATTTGTGAAATGACAGTGCTTTCTGCCGGCGAGATCATTATAGGCAGAAGGCATTCCAATGTGCAAATTACAGTTCTGCTTGTAGGAAATTTGTTCTGCTTAAAACAAAAGAGCTCTACAAAAGGAAGGTCTCGCTGCACTTTGGTCTGATTTGGAGCTGCAAAGCTAACTTCCATGCTGTGCAGAAATGCACAAGGAGGGTTAAGTCAGTTTTACAAGAGCATCAGTTGGGTGAAAATGCATTTGACCTTCACAGGGTTCTTGAGTCATTCTTCAGCTTGAGTGGCTGAGTGAAGAGTGTGTCATTCTGTCATATATAAAAAAAAAAAGAGAGAGAGAGAGGAAAAAAAATTTAAAAATCGATCCTGTCTACTCTGGAAAGCCTTAGATTTCATTGGTATCTAACTGACATAAATAATATTTGCTTGGGTTTTTGTTGCTATTTTTATTTAAATGTTCTTGGGTATGCCAGCTAGCAGCAAGGCCCATTTTTATAGCACAGTGAATTCCCACAGTTCTGGTAAATATAATCAGATAAGGGAAGTTGAACTTAAACCTTCTGTTGCAGTCAATAAAAGTAAACTTCATAACCCAAGACTATATATCTATTTATAATTACTAATTATAAAAATCTATTCAAGGACACACTAAAAATGGGATTATAAATCCACTAATAAAAACTCCAAAAAAACACAAGAGCATAGAGACAGGAAAAGGAGACAGTCAGTGAGAACTAAGAAAGAAAAAGAAACAGAAGACAAAGCAAAATATTTTCTTGAGCTTTTTACAAAGCAAAATATCCCTCATATATATTCCCATTGTCCTTCAGTTATTCATTATCTTTTTGGCAAGGATCTCATATTTATGTAGAAGTTTGTTGACAAAATGAATCTAGGTGCAAGTGTACAGGTGATGATTGGAATCATAAACTCCTTCAACAAAAAACATACAGGAGGAAAGTTATGTGTTCCCAGCATTTAAGGTACAAATTCAAGAACCTGTGTCTCTTTAGTAGATTTTCTCTTGCAAATTATGAAGAGAATGCAGATTTGGCCAAATTATACATATTCAAAATAAATTCCTAATCTGGCACAAGATAAGATCCCTGAGAGAGTGGTTCAGGTGAGAAACTGAAGACTTGTATAATGAGTCACCCTGTGGATTAAATTGTTTAAATGCCTTCAAGAAGTCAGCATCCTGAGACATCAGAGCTAGATACTTTAAATCAGTCACATGAATAACTCCCACCTCCTTCTTAAGTTTCTGCTTTCTTTTGCTTATCTTCTATTTAAACTTGTGGAAGACAAAATTTCCATGTGTTCAGGCTGCGTCAGCTCCAGCACTGGGCATCAACATTTCACAATAAAAGAGGCAGTTCTTGTCTCTGTGTTTTCTGCACTGTGACCTTTGCCCAAACTTCTAAAAGATCAAGGTGTATGTTTGATAGGGATGTGGCTTCAGAGCAGAGCACAGGTTATCAGCCACAGTGTAACCAGGAGGACCAGGGCAGTGACCATCTCTGTCTTGNCAGAGGATGTTTAGATTGGACAACAGGAGAAATTTATCCACTGTAAGTGTTGACAAGGCACAACAGAGGCTGCCGAGGGCAGGGTTGGTGTCCCCAATCCTGGAGGAACTTAAAAGCCATATAGATCTGGCACTTGGGGATGTGGTTTAGCAGTGGGCTCGACAGTGCTGGATTAAGAGTTGGACTCGACGATCTTCAAGTTCTTTTCTAACCTAAACAATTCCGTGATTCTTTGTCTAGATAACGGCATGCTAAAGATGCAAAGAAATTTAAGTAATCACTAACAAAGGCCTTCTAAAGAAGCAGGGGCATGAACAGCTCTCCTTATACACATTTGGAAAGGGGTTCATCTTTTGCCCAAAAAAAGGAATAATTTCAGCTGGAAATATTTCAAATGGTCTAAATGAGACAAAAATATGTATTTTGTCCTCTCTGTGGCACAAGTCAGTATGTACAGAGCATTATCCCTTTTTATTCTTAGGCTCACGGAGTCACAGAATGGTTTGGGTTGGAAGGGACGTTTACAGATCAGCTAATTCCAAAATCTGTGCTGTAGACAGGGAATTCTGCCCTCCATGGCTTGACCATGCACCCAGGCTTCCCTTCACAGCCCTGCTCAGCTCCATGAGGGCCCTAAGAGGTAATGGCATAACAGCTGGAGTTGCAATAGCCACAGTCTGCATCACTTCTTGATAAGACACAGTATGGGTCAGTGACATGACCCCTCTGGGTTTAGAGTATGCTTTGGGTCAGATTTTCATTGGTTTACAAGTTTTTCTAAATGTGTGCAGGGTGTCTTGTCTTCTCTGACAGCTGTGATGAAGGGCTGTAAAAAGAGAGCTTCCTGTTTACTCCACTGCTGTGCAGTGAACACTTTTATATGAAAGTGTCCTTTTTATATCAGCCCTCAGTATAAGTAATGACTCTAAAAGAACTGAAAGCCACAACATATTATGTACCCTTTGTAATTACTCAGTACTATTTTGACATCAAAGGAACCAATGCACAAAATTTGTGGTCTTCCTTTCTAAATTCACACCTTAATGATTTTTAGGGCAGTCAGACTGAAACACCATAATATTTTTTTAAAAAATATATTCCCACACTATTGACTAAAAGGAGAGAAAAGGATTCAGATAATGGAAGAACAAAGAGAGTAGTTACATAAAATCAGAATCACTCATACTGTGCTTAAGATCACTGTTAGAATGTCGCTTTTTTCCCCTCTTTTTAATGAATATGAGGGTTTTGAGAACAATTTTCAGATAGAAGAAAAGAAGAAAGCAAGCAAAGTATATTTGAGACCTCCTTGAAGATATCCAGAGTTAATAATGATATACACTGCAGAAAAAACGACTGCGAGATGGGTGCAAAATGCCACAAACCCAGCTAATTAAAAATGAGGTTATTAGTTTTTAGTTACACTGCAGTTAGAGATAATGCTACAGAGAGCCTGACTGAAAGCACATTTTATATTGTAGTAGGAATTGCATTTTATGTGGCATTTTATTTTATTTTAAGGGGTGCTTCTGTTTAGAGAGAGGAAGATTTCAATTATGAGTTAAAATGGACTCACTGTGGTTTTCTTTATCTTTAGGGGGAGGGGAAGGGGATAAGAAAGGTACAAACTTTCTTCCAAACTTGGCATTCCACCAAAAACAGCAGTAAAAATTTGTGCCTCACTATAAAAGACAGCTGCCTAGATTTCCCAGATACGTGGGAATGCCTGACATTTATGGATTTTGTTTTCCTGGGTGATCAATAGAAATTATTCACTTGTTTTGAAAGTGTAGCTCCAAATATCATTCTCAGTGTGATTCTAACTCTTTTCCAGTAGATTTAATGCTGGATTTCAAAGCAACTCAGGTCCTACATAGAGAGGGGGAGAAAAAAAAAAGGTTCCCTCTTTAAAAGCATTTTACAGGTTAATGTTTTTAGAAATACAGCTGTTGTTTAAATAGATACTTAATATTTAAATGGTTGCTGAGACTTTTCAATAGGTTCATATAAGCCAATCCATGAGTGTCTACATCTAAAGGCCCATTGCAGAGTGAGGTTTTAGAACCTTGTCTAAGAATCATGAGTGCAATTGTCCTGCCACTCCGGTCACTGATGGAATCACAGAGTCAAAGGACAATTTGGATTGGAAGGGGCCTCTAAAGGCCATCAAGTCCAACCCTCCTGCAATTCACAGGGATATCTTCAACTAGATCATGTTGGAATCTTCCTCAGTGTTTTTGCAGTTACTCAAAGCACTTTGTTGATCTGTACACCGGTTATCCTGTATTACCTATAATAAAACAACATTAGTAATTTTTTAAATAAATTTGAAATATCTTCACTTGAAACAGTTTTCACTAGCTGAAGGAAGAAGGCCTCTAGAGCAACACAAATACTTGAAAAAGTTAACCAAAGATAAAAGAAAATTAGGATCTTACCTCCTAAAATAAAATTATTCAACAGAAAAAAAATCCATAATTTGCAATTTCTTTGTCCCCATTTATCTATTTATTCATCTACATCTGGGTTGAACTACAGTAATATGGCATTTTCTCTGCTTCTATAGCAAGATCAAAACTTGCTGTATAAAATATACTCTAATGCAAAGAATAATCTACTTAATCCAAAATTTTTTCTTTGATATATGAAAGCAAAGGTAAAGTAGCTTTGCCTGTGTGTGAAATCAGGTCAAGTGAATCTTAATACATATTTTAGCTATTTATAAAGAGTCACAAATACACAGCTGATTGTATTTTCTAGCTATATAGTATTTTCCTTTCCAAACCTAAAGCTTTGTTTACAGAGAAGCATGTAAGAGACACATGCAGGATAATTTTCCTGTCACCTGGAGCTGTCAGCCAAGAGAGTGAATACAGTCTTTAGGCTAATCTGAGGATAAAGCCAGAGAGAGATTCCTCAGAGTGTAACACAATAAGACCTGCTTCTTCTTTTGGTTTTTGACCAAATTAGGAACAGCACAGTCCAAAGAATTTAATGATTGTACTTGTACTTCTAAGCTAATCGGTGCCAGAAAATATTCCTGGGCTCTGGAATACAATTGCCTATAAAGTTAAATTGTTAAACTTGTCCCTAGCACAGTTTTGGCATCTGGTAGGCTGCATTCCCCCAGACATTTTCTGGGAACATTTCAGGAGACATCATGGGCCAAGGATGACTCTCAATAGGCATTTTGGATGTGGCCACCCAGAAGAACTTCCCAGTAAGGAGCTGGACTGATCCATGCCAGCTGGCTTCTGCATCCAAACCCAGTTCTGAGCATGTATAATTTACTAGTAGAGATGTGGCTTTGTTTTCGCATTTTCTATTACATAACATCACAGAGCACAACATGGAGTTGTAGAAGCCTGGAATAGTTTGGGTTGGAAGAGACCTCAAAGTTCACTTTGTTCCACCACCCCACCATGGTCAGGGACACCTTCCATAGGTTGCTCAGAGCCCCATCCAGCTTGTCCTGAACATTTACGGGGATAGGGCAGCCACAACTTTTTTGGACAACCTGCTCCAGTGTTTCTCTATCCTCCAAGTAAAGAATTTCTCCCATATATCTTCATCTAAGGCCTCCCTTTTTAATTTTGAAATCTTGTTCAGTCACTCTATTATCTATGCAGGATTTCTGGCATTTTGCCTGACTTTCTCTCTGTTGGGATGCATCACTCTTGATCTTCGAGGAGGCAATCCTTAATTTTTAACCATTGTTCTTGGGCCTCTCTTGCCTCCAGGGCCATTTCCCACAGCACTCTACCAAGCAGCATCTTGAAGAGGCCAAAGTCTCCTTTTCTGAAGCCCACTGCATGAAATGTGTCCTTTTTGCTTCACATTCCCCTCCAGCCCCTGTTTGGTGTTGATTACAAGGTCCAGCACTTGTAATTGTTCCTCTCATTGTTCCTCTGTCACTTGGAGAAGGAACTTGTCTTCAGCACATTCCAGGAACCTCCTGGGTTGCTTGTCCTCTGCTGTAATGTCCCTCCAATCAACATCAAGATGTTGAAGTGAATACTATATAAAAAAGTAAATTGAAATGTGAAACAAGTGCTGAATTAAACCAAGAAAACTTCCTCCAGAATCTACTTGATAACAGATGTAAGGGGAAAACATTGCCTGCTTGTGTCCATTTTGTCTTGGGAAGTATTTCAAAATTAAGAGCTTGATTTTGAATTACAAAACGCAGCTCCATCCCAGTTCTAATTAGTAGAGACTCGGCAAGTTTAAGAAAAAAAATTGCAGCATCTGTCACTTGCTCAGCACACAACACACTCACATGCACATACACACTTATTTCAATGAAAATAAAAAATGCCTAATGCTTTGAAAAGGTCACCCAGTCTTTCTGGTGCAGATACTTTGCTCCCTTTGTGACCAGTTTCACAAAGAGCACTCTTTCTAACTTCAGCCATTTAAAAAGCCAACCTTTATGCTTTAGATTCCCGTCATCTCTATTGACGTACTTTCCTGCACTGAGGGCTTTGCTCCTGAGGAAAACATCTCCCTCTCCCTCCCACCCACCATGCTAATCTTGACACAAACATCAGAACCTTCATCACAGTTTAACATTTCAAATGGGAATATCTAAGCATCCCGTGGAAAAAAAAAAAAAAAATAGAAGGGAGGGTGGGGGTGGTGAGGGAGGAGGGGAAAACATCCTTGTGCCTCTAAGCAGAGTTAAGCAAAAAGAAAACTTTATCAGCCCTGAGGCCCAAGGCAGAGAATCCAGTTTCTTCCAGGCATCAGTCCCCTGTGCAAGATGGGTTGGAGCACAGACTGCCATGCTGAGTTGGCATGTTCCAGGGTAACCACAACCCAGCAGTCACGTCAAAGTAATAGAAACCCAGACACTGATAGAAAACCCAGCAGCTTCTGCTCTGTGTGACTGTCACGATGATACTGAGAAGATGAAACAAGTCTATCTGGGGTGGTAGGAGCTGTCTGAGCGTGCAGGCAGCTTGAGGCGCAGCCAGGATGTAGTCCATGTCTTTTCATTCTAACCTAGGTGGTGACTGAGAACATCTGAATTGTAGAGGTGGTGGTCTTTTAGCTTGCAGGCCCTTGGGAGGAGAAGCAAAGTGGTCAGGACCTAACACTTTGAAACTGCATCTCAGATGTTTTACTGCAAATAAGGTGTCCTTTCCCTCTGTTGAGTAATCAGTGGCATGGGATCAAGCCAACTGCTTGTGTTGAGGAGAAGTAACACCTCTTGGGTTTTGTCAGATGAGGGGGAGAAGTTAGTCCGATACTGTGGTGCACATTCTTGTGGGAAGTCATGGGCCGTTTTCATCTGACCAATTGAGGTGTCTGCATGGATATCCCTATCAGTCCCCAATTCTCCCTTTTAAGTCAACAGAAAGAAAGCATAACTTTTAGTGTATCTCTCTTGAAATCTGCCCAGAAAAGTGGTTTCCTGGTTTCCTCTTCCTGTCCTCTGACTCTGAGAGGAGCCCCAGCTGGCTGCAGGTTTCCACTGTGCTGGACCTTGCCAGCCTAGTGTGGTGAGGTGAGTCTCGTCCTGGTGTTCCTGAAGGTTGTTTTGTAAATTACTCTGGGGTGTATCAGCAACTGATCATCACAGACAACAGTTTTAAATAATGGCAAGACTTCCTGAAAAGTGCTGAAAAAAACCATATTCTGTCTTACAGTTCGTGACAAGCAAAGGAAGGAGGAGTGGACTGAATGCACGCTTAGTACTTCTTTAGAGATCTCTGCCTTTTACTATATTAAGACAACAGGATCTCTGAAGATTTACTCTGCAGAAAGGGGATTCCTGTCTTTTGGAGATCATCTCATCACGGAGGTGGGTTATTTCAACACAAGATCTTGTCCTAAAAACTGCTCAGAAAGTTCTCCACAACAGCTTTCCCCACTAAAAACACCTTTTATTTTATTTCATTAAAAAAATGTGTAGTGAAAAATTTTACATCTTTATTGTTGTAATGTTTTATTTTAATTAATGTTTTCTTCAAAATCATACACTTCTTTATATCAAGTTCATTTTTAAGATACGGCTTTTTCCTTGTCTATTTAGTGAAGTTAACCATATAACAAGAAATATTGACTTCTGGTGATAAAAATGATTTAACACAGAAATTATTTTGCTACAAAGATCTATTAAGACCACAAATATAAACACACAAAAACCCCCAATATCAACCCTGAAAAATGGATACAACTTCAAAATGTAGTTTTCTTTTCTTCCAAAGATGATTTGTTTTTTCACCAGCTTCTCTGTCTTTTTTTTCAGTTTCACAATGAAATGAGGGAGAATGAAATACGAAATAAATTAAGAAAGGTGTTTTGCACAGGAAACCTCATAAACCCCACCTATTTAGTTTTCTCCTCTACACTGGTTTAATACAAACATGAACCTTAAAGAAGTGCCGGTGAATAATATCACCAGTAGGATGTGCAGTTTTCTTTGTTAGGGAGAAAGAAAGGCTGATCCTTAAGAAGTCTTATCCTAACACATTGCAATGGAAACTGAGAAACATCGTGAAAGGACTTGTTCCTTCTTTTTGCATCTGCAAAAGTCTTGCAAAGTCTTGCTGGCACAGGCAAGGCAGTTTCCAAAGTGAAAACAACATGCACATTGTTGTCCAAATAAGATTTGGACCACACTTACCCATTCTAGTCTTATCTGTTTCTCTCCTGATTTCTTTCTGGGAAACACATATTATAGGCGCAAAAAAAAAAGCAGATATCTTTTCCATTCTGTTTATTTATGCTGGGATCTGGGGAAGTGCCTCAGTTTTATCCCCCCCTTTTCATAAGCATTGTCTTCCAGCAGTGTGACGTATTGGGAGTGCAGAGTTTCTGCCTGAGATCAATGCCTTCGTGAAGGAAAAGGGAACATCTCCCACCCTCGTGGAGTTACCACAACCACGATGTCCTCTGAAATCAACCTGTTCATTGCAAGTCTCCTGTTCAAGCACTGACGTATCCCAAACCTGCTTAGCTGATGAAATCTGACAGCATCACAGCTTGAGTTGGCCCAACCTATTTAGCTTATGAGATCTGACAGGATCACAGCTGGAAGTGCCCCAGGAGATCTGATGGGATCACAGCTTGAGGCTTAGCTATTGAAACAGCGTATATACGTTGATCCAAAATTTGCATGAATCTTAAAACACATCCTATGATGAAATCTTCTCCTCAGCTTTAATTGAAAAAAAAAAAAACCAACAAATATAAACTTTTATAACAATATATTATTCTTCCTTTTTTTATTTTCTTTTTTACTGTCTGTGCACTTCATAAGACATAAAAGTGAACCTGCAAACAGATTAGAGGATTCTCATGAGGGTTACTGCCCAAGCCACCAAACCTAAGGGCAAGAAGAAGCTTGACGTTTACTGGCAGTCTATCCAGCTATCAGAATTTCTTTATCTTTTAGTAGATCCATCTGTAGGGTATGAGATCAAAATATCCCTTTGCCAGAACGTCAGATAAATCTCACCTCAGCTCAATCCTGGTAAGAGTACCAAAAGTGACTACCTCTTTTTTTGTCTTAAGCATGATTCTCTCTCTTTCTTAATTAGTATTATTGTATGTGTATAATGTACTATTGGATGCCAAGAAAGTTATATGGTGCAATGAAATATAACCAATATATTTAACTTTCTCTCTTGTGCCTTCCATAGGACAACTTTGTGGTCATAGCTTTAGTTTGCTTCTCAGAACATGATCATGAGGATCTGAAAGGTACGTTTTTGAATATGAATATCAAACAACTCCACATTTATATTTCGGAGTCAATAAAGACAACTTTTTTTTTCTTTTATATTTTCTGACATTGAAAAGCAAGTTGACAAGAGATATGAATATTCAAATATTAGTATGTAGTTAAGAATCTAGGAAGTTTCAAATGGAAGAAAACCTAAAAAAAAGAAATTAATGAATAAAACAAAAATTAGAAACAAACAAACAAAAAAGCTAAGATGACAAAACTGCTAATGTAACCAGATATAAGTTAAATTAATTTTAAAAGGAAGAGATAATTGCAATTAAGACACTTATTCAAATGATGACTAATGACTCTTTGGATGTATTAAAATTGTAGATACTCACTCTGATGATTCTGTCTTCCTCTTCCTCACTGTCTTATTTTATTTCATTTCAAGACTGCCTAAAATCCTTTCTCTAAGACCAGATCTGTTCCATAGTAAACAATATAAAGTGAACAAGAAGAATGTACCCAACTCAGAGACAAGTCGTTTCCTTTGATCTCCATTTGAGCTAAATGAATCCAGAAAGATCCTTTTAACTCAAGACATCAGATGAATTTTCTTGATTTTATTAAACCCTCGGACTGTGTTGCTTCATTAGTTGATAATAGCAATTCACAATGCTTACTTGATGGATTCAAATTAAAAATGAAATATTTTTGGACACCTGAGTCACATGGAGATGACATGACATGGAGAAATGATGAGTAGCTCATTGATAGCAACCTAGGAAACATCTTCAGACTGGCTTGCTTTCTACTGTAGACTAAAATACCTCCTCAGCACTTGAAACTCAGCTAAAGTTCATGGAAATCAGGTCATAAAGACTTTCCTTGTCCATCTATCTAAAGCAGTGTTCTTCAGCATTTTCAGGTTACTGACCTGCCTTATCAAGTAAAAATTTTCTCTGACCCTCTTACATTAACTATGAAAATAGGCGTACATAATGTATTTATGATAACAGTGATATGCCTGTATAATTTAGTTGTGTGCATGTTTCAAGAGGTCGACAGAGAACACTTGACCTTGAAGAGGAAGGGTGACTGTGGGAGAGTTTCATTTTCTTTGTTGATACAACAATTTTAACTGCTTCAAGCTGACATTGCTTGTCTTTCATGACCATTGTGTCACAGTCCAGAACATACGAAGCAATCTAAGGTGGTCAGTAAATATTCCTGTGTAATTTTTCTGGGTAATGGCTTTCCTGTCCTAAAATACTTTTGAAATGTATGAAGGAAAAAAAAAAGGCTTTTTCAAGTTTGGCAAAGGGATCCTTCTTCCCGTCTTCTTTCTTTAGACATGTATTGTTATGTTTCATTCAAGAAAGTGCTTTTAATATACAAAAATTTTCATTGTAAAATTATTAACATGATGTTTCCCCCTACCTTAGTAATAGTTAGTTGAAATAGATAGTATAACTAATGAACTTGATAAAACACAATTACAAACGTTTTGGCCTAGAAAGTTTCCAACTCATGTATGGTTGCATCTTTTTCCTGACGTGTGTGTGGTATTTGGAATGTAACTGCATTTGAATGTTGCATGAAGTTCATCAAAATTGTATCAGAATTCCATCTTTCTATAACTTTTCCATATCACAATTCACTCTAAATGAAGAGACACAAGCAGTCTGCAGATTTCCTGTTCACAAACACGAAAGCTGAGATGGGTGGTTTAGTAGGGGCTGCTGAGATGGGTCAAGTGTATGAGATACTTCACCTTACATATATCCATCCAAAGATGTAGGGTAGTCAAATAGGCTTCAAAACAAACAAGCAAAAAAAAAAAATATTTTAGCAGAACAGTTATTTCAGAGGTCTGGAGATATTCAGGAGTTGATTTATGCCTTCTAACTTAGACATTCATAATGCAGGTGTTGATGTCTGTTAAATTCCCCAGGCTCTTTCGAGGTGTGATGCATGTCAGCTAAAGTACACAGCTGAAGTAGATCAGATGAATTGCTCCCTAAAAGACCTCAGCACCCCGGCTGACTGCCACGAGTGACTGCAGGGCCCGGGGTGACTTGCTCAAGTGCAGAGATCTACTGATACCTGAAGCCAGATGAGATGAAACCTGGACTGGCATAATCTATCAGAAAAAATAGTTAAACTCCTTGTAGTGTTTCAGACATCAGGGGAAACATCATCTACACCAGATAAAGGCTGGGTTTCATCCCTTTTTGTGTCTTGCAAGAGAATGCAGATGGCTGAAGTGGCCAAAAGAAGGGTGGTCTGAGCATTGCTTCCATGGGAGCTGTACGAGTTCTTGAAGTGAATTGTTTGAAAAATGATGGTGCATAAGTTTGTGAGGCTCAAGGGCAGTAGCTTACCCAGTGTTAGCATAGCTGACATGCTGACAGTTTATATGGAATTTATGTGCCCATTTACTCTGCTTTTTATGGGAAAATATGCTGTTACGTTACAGCTGCCACATCACATGCTACTTATCCTGCCTCAGAGCTACAGAGCACCTTCCTCAAGGAAATATACATACATCAAGAGGTTATGTATTTTTAAACAACATTGTAAGGAGGAAATAATAAAATATGCATTATACTGCATACTTGCAGCTTTTAATTTTTCTATATAATTTATTTAGCAGTTTTAACTTATACTACAACCATTTGCAGTTGTTTTTTTCCATTCACATATTTGGAATGAGATAAAGAAGTTGTCAGTAATTTTCAAAAGGACAAAGGAACACTATGAAAATCTGTGGAGGTTCCACAATAACACCAGTATAACAGGAATAAACTTATAAAACAGGGCTGATAAAAGATACTCAACGATGCTGACTATGACTGTATATCAAATGGTAAATTGGGTAGGAGAATGCTGGGATTAGCGACAGGAGTTAATCCAATCTTTCAATTAAAACAAAGAGCTACAGAAGGAAGAGAAATAATCCTGCTACCATTATACTGTCTGTCAAATTATCTTGCTGATATCCTTCCTCATTCCCCTTACAAAACATTTTTTTTTTTTTTTGCCTGAAACTATTCCATTTTCTCATTTCAGTAGAGGAATAACTTGAAAAAGTTGCTTTATCCTCCTGAAGTAATGCCTTAAAACTAGTTTCAGTAATGATGTGGGTAATTACTTGCTACAGAGGTTAACATGAAGAATAGCCAAAAAAAGCCATTGCTGGAGTGTTATTGCATTCCATAGAACTAATGCTGGTTTAGTTAGAAGCATTGATTTTACTAAATATGACCCCTGAATAATGTTTGTGTTCTGCTAGGGGATGAACCACAACTTCATATACCTGAGACCTGGGGATAAAAATTCACCATTCTGTCTCTTCCATGGCTCCAAGGAAGAAATATCTATGCACTGCTGCATGCAGTCCGGTTTGTGAGAGTGACAAAAAATCTACAAAAGATTAAAAATAAAATTTGATTTAAAAAAAGATATTGGGAGATGAGATTTGTCACTATTTAAAAATATCTTGAGTGCTGTGCCCATGTGTCTGCCTAGGTGTACACCTTCCTCAAGCCCTTGGGACTGAAACACTCTGAAAAACACCTATTTTACAGAGGAGAATACTGTAGTTAGGAAAGCACTTAAATTATGCAAGACTGGGGACTGAAAATCTTTGTTTTCTCTGAGGTAAGTACTGTGTTCTGCTAACCTTAAATGCTCATTTTTCTTTTCTTTTTTTTTTTTTTTTCCCCCTCATGGGATTTTCTGGTATCTAGTAGATAGCCCTATTTGGAGGCAGCAGAACCTTTGCTGGAAATGTGTGTATTCATCTGACACCCACTTCAGAATTTTTATGTTTTAAAACAGTACCCTACTTATTTTCTGAAGGGCAACTAAACAGAGAGAAGACAGAGACCATCCATGTGAGTTGTAAATACAAACTAGATTAAATACTGCCTACTTCAAATAAATGCTTTGATTATCCTAGTGCTGCTTGCAACTGACTTAGTCTTGCATATTAAACAGCAGTGGATAATTTTCTTGCGTTTGTATTTTTAATTCTTTTTCTAAGTAGAGAAGAATTTCTTTATCATGCTGTTGTAACAATCAGATGGTAGCTACCAAATTAATTTAACAGAGATTGCTATTCTATTTTCAAATTTATTGTTTATAGGATGACAGAGAGCATTAGGTATGCTTAGAAACAACCTTTAGTTCTGAATCAGAGAGCAGAGAACAGGTCCTTAACCTCTAAGTCCCTAGACCAAAAAAAGATTCAATTATATAATGGATGGTAATGCTTATAGCCTTTGCAAGGGAAAGTAAATAAATTCATTGTTGGGGTCCCTCTAAACTAGGGACAATTACAAAAGAAGAATATGGATAACAACTATTATTTGAACTCAGAATTTAGGGACTCCTAGGTGAGCTTTCTGAAGAGATGTCATATGAAGTTTTGAATGTAAATGCTGATCAGAAAGGGAGGATAAAAGGACCAGATGGGTAAAACAGATTTTACTATATGTGGAATCAAGAATCCTGAAGGAAAGGTAAAGAAAATGGATTAAACTGCACTTTTAACTTGCCTTTAGATGCTTGAGCCCCCTTACCTGGAGAGTGTGGCCAATTCCCTTCAGCGCACAGAAAAAGAAGATTCTCTACCTCCCTCTTTTCTCCCACTTTACACTTTTTCCTCAGCTGCTTAATGACACAGGTCTTTTCTTCATCCCAGGACTGAAGTAATGAAGTACCACTGATGTTTGTCCCCCAGGTCAGAAATTCATTATGAACCTCCCCACCATCAGATGAATTTTGCCATCCAGCCTCTAGTCATCTATTAATTATACACCCTTTCCCTCTCACAACAGCTCCTGCCATAGCAGTGTCCTAACATCCATTTTACAGATGGAGTTTAACTACAGAGAGATTAAATGTCTTATATCAAGCCACAAGTTGCCTGTACGGGTAACACAATTCTGCCTGACCAGCAGATCCTAAGATTTGTCATCCTTTTCCTTGTGCCAGTGTCCATTAGTACTCTACTGACCCACAGACCAAGAAAGAAAAATAAAAAAGCCACTGCAATCTTGTCACATCTTTTCTGCACGTGGGCTGAGGCCCAGCAAAATTACTCTGGAAAGCAAGAAAAAGCAGTGACAGAAATATCTTGCTGAACTGAAACCAAGTGCAATGCTCTTTGGATACAATTGGTGGCTTTATGGGGTGTTTCACAAGGAGAAGTCCATGTCTTTTATAAGAAACAAGGAAGCAAGGCCTCTACTGTCAGGAAAGAAATCTTGACCCGCTTTAGCAGAGGACTTGTATAGTTCTTTAAGATATGTGTGGCTGACTCTTTGGTTTCATGTTAGAAAAATGCCTGTTCAGTAACGTAAGTCTGTACAGTTCTGTTTTCTTTAGTTTTGTTTCCCTGAGAAAAAAAAAAAACACAGAAAGGCAAAGACCTTCATCATGCTTAAGGAGATGGTTTGGTGATGGAGCTGGCAGTGTAAGGATAACACTTGATGATCCCAGAGGTCTTTTCCAACGTTAGTGGTACTATGATCCCATGATGTAAGATGAGTGCTTAAATGTCCGTCTTGCAACACTAGGAGTTAAATTTTGGGGATTGGCTGCACTCAGTGGAGAGACCACGGGAACAGCACAGCAGCTCTGTGTAGGACAGGGGAAGGTTCAGAGGAGAATGTGGAGACTGGGACTAGCACAGAGCAGGTTGTGGGGAAAGAAAGAGCTCCATATTTGGATGAAATCTATCAGATTCTCAAAATTAAGAGTGAACTGTGGAGGGGATATGACTTACATCCTGGATTTTGAGTGATTTGTTACTCTGGAGAAGTGGCAAGCCCTTCACTTCCCATTTAAACCAAGAATGAAAATTCTCCATCTGAAGGATCAAAGTTTAAACAGAACTGTCTGTATGCTGAAAAGCATGTTTTCATTAATACTTCTAGCATAAATGAGATCAATAAAGAAAATTATAATAAAATAGCTTGGATTGACGTTTCATTGTTATTGTTGCTGTTGTTTTATTAAGCTGTGAGATACAACAACTCAAGCGTCTTTTAAATTGACATCTACTCAAAATGACCAACGTTAAGGTAAACTCAATTGTGAGAAAGGCAGGAAAGAGATTGAGTTATCCATGATATATCCCAAAGGAATAATTTTGAACTCATTCAAACTCTTTAGTGGACTCACTTTAAACTTTCCAGGTAGTTAAATCTTTGCTTTAAAATTAAGTGATCTGATCTTCATTAACAAGTATGGCCTGAATTTTGAAAAATTATTAGTAATTCAAAAGATCTAATTTTGTAAGTATTCCCATGTGCTGAAAAGGAGGGTCATTTAGGTGGGCTTTACCTGGAAATAAAACCAGCCAAAAATTAGCAGCCCATTTGAAAATTTAGATTTAAGTTTGATTATGCTTTTAAGGAAAGAAATGAATACATTTCATTACAGCTTTTACTGAAAACTGAATTGAATCTTTACTTGCAGGCTACAACGACATTCTTGTTCCATAAATGTTATCTTGTAATTTTCTTGTATTTGCCTGTCAGGCTGCTACCCATTAAATTAATTATCTAAACTATTTGAGGCAGGACTGGCTATTTTTCCCTATTGTACCTTTGCTGTAGTGGAACTGCAGTGTGAGAATAAAGCCCATAGATGTAAACAATAAGCAAAACTCCTAATGATGGTAATGTTAAGGGTGATAACATTTTATTTGCTTTTAGCTAGCAACTTTTATATGAAGTAAAGAAAAACGTAAAATGCAAGCCTGGATAACTTGGATTATAATTAGACTATGATGATATGGTTGCTCAAAATAATTAGTCACTGCATGATGTTGTCTTATTAGAGCTTTTACTTCTTGTGGAAAACTATTAAAAACCAAAAACTCTAAAACAAACTAAACCAAACAAACCAAACCAAACAAACCTAAAATAAAATTACATCTCCAAATCTGCTAGAAATGCGCTGTGTTTTCAGAGATTTCCAGTCTTCAAAGAGACCTAAAACATAATCCATGCATAGTCCCTGAACATTAATGGACATTGTACTTGCTCGAGTCATAATATAATATATTCTTTGTTCAATAACTTAGGAGAAAACAATCAATACACGGACACTACAGACTCCTAGTCTTGGTATTCCCTACGGGGCTTTTAGCCTCTCCTGTATTGGGCTGTGTTGTTTTTAGTGCTGCACTGGCATCATTTAGCTTAACATGACACTTCCTTCACTCATCTGCCACGAGGATGTTTGCCAGTCAAGAGGAGAAACATTAAATGGAATAAAACTAGAGGAGTTAAGATGAAACGCATTCCCCAAAGGCACAGGGAGAGGCTTCCAACAATACAACAAACTGAGATTTAGGAGAATGAACAGTCAGCAGCCACATTAAGGTAGGAAAGGGTATATATAAACCAGGTTCAAATTTAACTCATATAAAACTGCCTTTGTTCTTCTCATAGAGGAGAAAAAACATAAAAGGCCTAAGGATTGTCTCACTTCTTTTGGGGGCCTTTCCAGTTGATGAAAACCCAGATGAAGATATTAAGCTCCCTCTCAGTCTCAGTTTATGGTGAGGGGTTTGTATAAGAGGAGCAGACTGGAAGTGGAGAGGAGGGCTGGCCACAACAAAGTGTGTTATGGCTGTTTTCTGCCCTCTGCAGTGACACAGGGAATGAGGAATTTATTTGAGCTGTCCTGAACCTGCTTTCTTCCACACTAAAGCACTAGGGAAACCCATAACTGCCTCAGGCTGTAATAACATAAGCAGTTCAGTACTGGAAAAGGCATGGGCAGTGAAACCTGTTGGTTTGTGTTGCTCCATGCCTTATATTATGAGTGAACATATGCAGTAAGACAAGGAAACTTATTCCCTTGGAACCAGTTAATTCCTCTTTACTGTCTGCAGTCAGCATGGAACGTGTTATAGGAAGGGACTGAAGCAATTTATCAATACCAGAAGTTAAAGAACTCTCAACTGGCAGATACTCAAGCGCTGAGATGATTTGGTCTGTGCAATTAATTTTTAAATGATAGTTATGAAGGCTGTGGGACTTAGGATCAGTGATTTGCATTTCAATAAACGCCAGTTCAGAAATTCTTCAGTGTTGCTGGAGAGCAACTGATGGCTTAACAAACTTTATTAATTTTCAGTTGAATGTTTATTGTGGTTCCACTTTGAAATAGGATATGGATCAATGCTCTTCTTGGCAATGGTCAAAACTAAAAAAGGTTGGGTTCAGATAAATATAGAACCTTGCATATGTGTCCAAAGCCCATCAGATAGACTGGTCCTGATGTCTCTGGTTTTGTAAACTTAGCAATGGCCATTATCCCAGTACTGTTTATATACAGATGTCTGGACATCATGAACTGTGCTCATTTTGGTTATCTCCTGATATGTGTCCATTAAAGATTATTGGTGCAAGAGGATGTCGTCTATGCACCAAGCAAATATTCAGACTCTCATCATTATTAGGCACCTGCTTTAGCTATTAAATCAAATATCCATAAATCCTACATTTGACCATTTTCCAGATCACCTTTTGATTATTTGATATCCTTAATAAGTAAGTAAAATTATGCACACATGGATTTACTTATAGGTAGTGTCTCCAGGTATGAAATGGAATGCCTTTCTCTTAAGTTGGAGATGAGTTGTCCATTGCCCTGTGGAGCAGCTTCTTGTTCCCTAAGTCCCAATTTGCTTCAAGTCCACGGAAGACTTAGGCAGACCTCGTAATTCTCAATCCTTCAAATCATTTTTGAAGTAACTGCGGGCACCACTAGTTTTTGTTGCACGAAGGTCATTTTGCCCTGTGCACTAACATGACCAGCTGTTCCTTTGAGATCAAAGGCTTATCCCATAGCTAAAGCTCAAGAATCCCACTTCCATTTCCTTAGGATCAGCCTCTCTGTGGCTGCTATGATCTTGCATTTTTCAGCTCACGTTTATATGCCAGAAACAATTAAGCAAGTGTTTGTTTCATACATGGTACCCTTAAAATCTCTAGCATCACTGAACTGCATTATTATTTCCCCCAGGAAACAATTGTCAAAAAAAATATATATAAATGAAAACTACAATCTATATATTTACATTATTTATAAGTTCTCAAGGATTATTTCCCTGTACTAAAAAGAGTGGGATACTGCTACATGGGAAAGCTGAGAAACTTTTTTTTCTCTAAATCCAATTTCTGTACTGTAAAAGAAAAAGAAACAACAATTTCTAGTCACGCACAACTATAAGTTGCCTAATGGTGGAGTGAAAAAACACAATGCTTGTTTCATTTTTTATATTTCTTTCCACCCCCAAAAAATTAAAAGATTTATTTCTTAATTGTTTTGGCAAGTATAAAGGCTACATTTTCAGGATAATTCAGCTCTTAGCATGATAATTTTTTTGAAACATTAGTCTTCATTGCATGAGTTAATTTATTTCGAATACAGTATTAAATACTGAGGAAAAAAAAAGATGAGAGAGAATGAGTATGAAAGTACACAACCACATATATACATACATCTCATGAAAATATGGGTAAGTATATATAAGTATATATACAAGTCATGCTGAAATTCAGATATACACATATACATGCATATGCGTGCCTACACTACAATGACAGGGTTTGTTTTTTTTTTTTATAATTTTAAATAGAGATTTCAATACAATCAAAGTGAAACTTAATGTAATGATGTTCTTTTTCATTAAGAAAAAATTGTAAACACTTCGTCTTTGTTCTGTACTGCAGAGCTTCATGAAAACTAAAATATGATAGTCTGCAGTTACAAGATGCCTTAGAGGCAGAACATAAACAAACATCCTAATCAGTAAATTGAAAATTAGAGTTCATTATTTTTCCCCCCCTTTAATGCTTGCAATTCCACTGACAGGTATTCAGCTTCATATTCATATTCGGCTCAGTGAAGTCAACATCACACCAGTGGACTAGACGGATGACTAGTTTCTCCCAAAATATTGTGCTGAGGGCTGTCTTTGAGACAGCAGCTTCCTTGACAGGCACTGCCAATTCTTTTCCCAGCCTGCACAGAGATAATACCTTTTAGGCAAAACACACAGCACCATGAGGCATAACAGTCCATTCCAGCAATATAAAATTCACAGGAGTTGTGCTGCAGACATTCTCGTTTGACCCAAAGTTACAGGCAGTGAGGAGAAAGAGCAAGAGTAGGCAGCTCAGCCGAAGTGGGAGGAATGGGAAGTCCTGAGGAGCACAGCGCAGGTTTTGCTCTGTCATTTGTCATGGACCATCTGCCTGACCCAGCAAAGTCAGCCCCTTGGGAGACTTTGAATATGGACATCAGAAATGGCTTCAGAAATCTTTCTGCTCTGTGGTTGGGCTTCCAGCTTGAACTTCTTTGGGCAGCAGCAACTGTTTTTGTAGATAATTTCCAAGGAGAGACTGGCAATGAGCCCAATATGTGCCCGTGTAAACAGATTACATGAGCCAAAAAAAAAAAAAAAGAAATCCAAGACAAAGTCAGGGAGTTTGTGCAATCCACTGCCACAGCTGAGCTGGGGGCCACAGCAAACAGCTCCAGGCTTTTGGAGAGAGATCTGGAAAGGCTTCATGCTCTGAGAAAATATCTTAGACCGCAAGGAAAATACTTTGCACACACACATAAGCTGTTGTAGTGGAACACTATGGGGGGCATGCAGTACAAGCAGCTTATGTTTTCCTTTTAGATTGGCATTTCAAATGTGGTTTATTGTCTTACACTATTTACAAACTTTTTCTTAGTATTAAACACTGCTTTCCAGCTAGGAAGCTCGCTTTTAAAACTAAGTGGAAACTATTTGGAAATACTTATCTAGGATTTTACAGTATGTTAGGACTAGACTTTGAAGTCCAATCTGGATAGACAAAGCCATTTCCTGTAATTACACATAGGATGAAAAGAGGGGTATGAGGAAGAGAAGTGCAAGCAGAGTATTTCAGTACTGCCTGGACCTGTTACAATCACATCTCTGTGTCCATGGGGGCAAAAAAAATACTTGCAAATAATTTGCTATAAATAAAAGACACTGTAGCTGTTTTCAAATCATGTAACTTAGATAATGCGCCAATTCTCCTGTCACAGCATTTTTAACAAGATAGAGAAGCAATCTTATTTAAACGGAATGTTAAATTTTCAAACTCCACCTTCTGCATGAGAACTGTCTAGCTTAAAAAGTCCATCCTTTTTCTAGGGGTGCTGCCACCCTGAACAAATGAGGCAGAAGGAAATAACTGGCTTGATCATGTCAGGCAGTGAGTAATGCTGATGTCAGACACCAGCTCTGAAAGATGCTGAAATTGTAAGTCTCGGTGATTTTGTGGTTTGAAATGCTGAGTAGAGGGATAGTGGATTATGTAGCTGAAGAACTGCTGAAAACAAGTTGTCTTGGTTGTGTCAAAATCTCCCCTATGATGAGCCTGGAAACCTCATCATGAGTCTCAAGGAAGCCATTTCTTTTGCTAATTATTTCCCTCAACTATGCATCCAATTTAATGTGTCATTTGAGATTCAGATCCTCCACACATACACAAGATTTGGATAACTGATTGAATGTAAACTCTGGGTCATGCAGACCTGGTCGTCAAAAAAAAATCTTTTTTCACTGTTTTGTGAAGTCATCATGAAAGAAAATGGTGCACCACAATGAGACGTACCTGAAACTCCAAATACCTGAAAGCATTAGTCAGAACTACCCTTCAGAATTAAGGTCCATCCCAGACAACATATACGATTTTCTTCTTCACTCTCAATGGGTGCCTTGACTGAGAAAGAGTTACAGCATTTAACCTGAAGCTGTCTGTCTCAACTAACCTTAAAACAATTATAGTTTGTGTTAACTTTTAACAACAAATCTTATCAACCTTCTCCACTTTCATGTTTTTCTTTCTTCTATTATCTTTCAACTTAAAAGAGATCAAGCTCCTAGGAAAAGGCTGAGGTTGTCCTAAAAAAATTTTTCTGACTAAAAAACCCAAATAAACCAACTAACCAACCAAAGCCCAGAGCTATCCGCCAGAAAAATCAGGAGTCTTTCATTTGGTTATCATGTGAAAAATTCAGAATAATTTTTTTTTAGTCAAATGATTGCCCTTTTTTTTTTCAACAGAGTTACAGTGATAAATATTGATCTGAATCATCTTGTCCACACATTCCTTTTCCCTCACTTGTCAAGCGCATGATAATGATCTCTTCTCCACAGTTAAAAACTACAAGAATGCCTGCACTGCAGATTTCACTATACTGTAAGGGTCTCTGAATTAGCATATAACAGAAATTAAACCAGAAACCATGTCTGCTCAGTAATCTACACTTTCCCTGCAGACTGCCTTCACGCAGTATGGCATGCTGGCCTTCCAAGTCTTCACAGCACACACAACCTGTTAACTTTGCTCGCTTTTCAGCAGATTCAGTTCACTCTGCCTTTTTTTTCCTATCTAGGAGAGAGGAAGATAATGGGGTAATCTCCCTAAGGTAACTCTAAATAAACAGATTTTCCATGCAAGATATTTGAATGGAAAATAGCATTTTAGCAGCAGGTGCTGACTAAGGTCTGGGTTAGTGTTGTCTAGGTTAAAGAGGAGCCCCTAGAAATAGAGGAGCTTTCTAGAAATAGAAATTTGTTTCATCCGCAGTTCGCGTCAACACAGCCCTATTTTAGGGCAATGTGTCTCCAGGTTTTAGATATTAATTCAGCTTTGCATGGAGCCAAATAGGAAGCAAGCATTGCTGTGCCACTAAGTAATGAAGAACATATGTCTGGATCAAAACTGTTGCTCAGACACATAAGTGTGAATCATGATCTGGGTGTGTTCACCACGTAGGAATCACTTATGTGACCTTATGGGCAGGTTTCAGTGGCTTTCCTTATCAGAACATTCACTGACCATTGTTTTTACCCAGATTGGGAGATGCTGCAAGGGTGAACCCACTGGTACTTGGAGAGGTTCTCACTAGATAACAACATGAGTTCCACGACAGTTTGAGCAAGTTTAGCACAACAAACAACAAAGTAAAAATGTAGAGACAACAAGCTGACAGCGCCTGCTGATTTTGAGCCAGCAGTTATTTTTTTTCCCCAAAGATAAACCCTCCAACTCAAGGAAACATTTCGTTTATGACAGAGCAGTGCAGTGGTGGCAGCAGCCAACTTTCAAAGCAATTATTGCTGTTGAACTGAAGTGGGCTTTAAACATTTCATTCAGATCGATTTATTCAAAAGTGTTTAAGGCTCAGCCAAGTTTACTACTGGTGTGATCATGGGACACTTTATGGTTTATCATAATGTTTGATCAGTTGCAGAGGGACATGAAAAGAGGGGAAATGCAAAGGAGGAGGAAAAAATCTGTTGGGTATTTTTTCTGTTGTCAATATTTCCATTCGTGGAGCCACTTTAGTGGTTGACAAGAGGTGGAGGAGGTTGGGGGCAGTCTGGGATGCAAGGCAGAATTAACTGTCAAACATCTCTTCTATTCTCCAGTGGAGGGTTATGAAAGATTTTAAATCTTTCTTTTCCTTCTGAATTTTGAGTCTTCCTTTTAATGCTTTTTTTTTTTGCTTTCTTTTTTTTTTTTACTTTTTGCCCAGCCCTGTCTCCAAAGAAAGCAATAAGCCTGTCAAAGAAGGAATTAATTAAGCAAATCAATCAGTCAGTTTTATTAAGGAATTACAAAGCCCATGTGCAGCATTAATTATTCAGATAATGGGACATCTCTAAGCCTTTCTTCTCAATTATTGATAAGCCGCTATCTATCATTCTGACTGTTTTAGTACTGATTTAGTTGTGAATGAAGCCAGGTCATTCAGCCATAGCATATGCCAGTTCTGAGAGCTGCTAGATGACTAGGGGCAGAAGAGAGAGAAAGATGAGTATCACTTATTTCCATCCACAGTGATTGCACATATTAAATATTTCAGGGCACGTGTCTTCTTCTGAGCTGCAGATGAAAAGGAAACTGTCCTTCCTTGCTGATATCATCTGGGTGATCACCTTTGTTCAATGAGGCAATACACGCCCATTTTTTCCCACCGCAATATCCATGCAACCTTTTTTGTTGACTTTATGCGAGATTCCTCATTAGTTCGTAGGGTCTGGAAAAATGAGAGGCCTTTCCACTGTCACAGGAAGAAGCTATCTTTTTGCATCTGCTGATCAAGGCAACTGTTCTTATTTTTCTCTTTACTAGGAATTTCATGACAACTGCTTTAATAGAGAGCCCTTCTGCAGCCCTAGGCATATTTTTCATGCTCACCTCATTAGACATAATACACAGGGAAGTATTCTCCTACCTGCTTTCATAAGTGGGGAGCAAAGGCATTGACCTCATAATGTTGAAATTCAAGCAATCAAACAAACAACAACTTCTTCATCACTGGGGAAAAGCAAGTACATATAAATAGTTACTTATGGGAAGAAGAATTCATAATAAAGGAAACCATGAATCTCAATAAAATTATCTCATAATTGAGAAAATTCACATTCCACTTGAAAACAACTGCAGAAGGGTGAAATTTTTAGGAAATATGCTGCCTATTGTACAGTACATAAAGACAACAAGCTTCATTTATTACTGCCCTTCAAATAATGTAGCCATTTCAAGACACTTTCCATTCTTTCTAAACAGTCTGAAAGGATGCTTAATATGGACTAGCCAGCAAAAATGGAAAGGTATAGAGTGTGTAGATCTGGCTTACAGGAAGATTGTATCAATTTGGCCTGTAGTATATTTTCAGGCAGATATGATTCTCTGTGATTTGGTCTCTGGCAAAAGGACTATGTGTTTGGTACTTTGAGAATGTTCCAAGAGTCCGGAAAAACATTTGCACTGTCCAGTTACATTGTCACAGAGGAGGAAGGATGTTTCTTCCCACACACCAGCAGCTCTGCTTTCTGCCGTGGTGTTTGCAGGTACGTAGGGATGACTGAGGGCCAAGTGCTGTTTTTGCACACACTGAGGTGCAGCCCCTGGGCTCCTCTGTCTCTCTCCAGAATACCCACCCCTTACCTTTAAAACTGGCTGTCCCTATCTTTCCCACATTGACAAGAAGAGAGACATGCTTCAAAGCATAAGCATATCTCCAGTCATGGTCAGGAGGAAATTTATTGAACTAAATAACTGGCTTGGCTAAATTGACTTTGTGCCGTCCTATGAACGCACAGCTTTGGAACTGGCGTAGTACTATACAAGACTAGAAATGCTCATGTCCCCCTCACAGAGCAAAGACTGCTCATTAAACACTGTGTGTTCTCACAGTGCTTCTACCTTTCCACCTGTTAGATCAACATCAAAGTTTAAGGCACTGTAGCATTTGCAGGAGGTGAAGCTCTGAGGGGTAGAGTGCCATCTCTTCACTGTTTCCATAAACTTGAGTTAGAGATGAGATGAGAATTTATTGTTATCCAGCTATGCAGATATTTTGCCTCAGCTCTCAGCTAAAAGCCATGAATAACACATATTAGGAAAATTAATAGTTAGGAGCAAGAACTCTTTCTCACTTTGAAAAGTTACATTTTAACACAAAACTTACCTTGAATATGAAGATCCCATCCAAATTTGCATCTTATTTTCAGGTAGAAACCTAAAAGTATAGATAGTAGCCTAAAGAAACATTGCTAAAGGCAGTTATAAATTCAATTTTACTAATAAGAAGCAATTAGGGTTTGCAAAAGAACTGGATGAAATCTGTGAATTAAAAGCCGGGGGGTTAGGGAACAAAGCTTCACAGTTCCTGGCCATTCGTATTTGTTACTCTATGCAAGAAATGTGCCACTTTTTGTAACTGTGTGGGCTTTCTGTCTTCCAGTGGTATCTATTACTTGTCCACTGACAGCTGCTTTCTGGCTGTAGCCTTAGGCTCAGCACATACTGCTATCACTTTGCCTCAGCAATGCTGTCCTGCTTTGACTTTTGCCAAATTGTGTGTCATATATGCTAAAAAATCTCTGCAGTTCAGGGAGAAGAAGGGGAAAAAAACCCCAAAGAGTAACTGTTCATTATGGTAATGTAGAAATAACAATAACTTTAACATATATAGTTGGACATATGTATGTATAACCCCTGCATAATATTACAGCTGACACCAACTGCAGCTCACTCAAGAGCCAAGCCCAGCATAGCTCAGAGAGTAACAGAGCAATATCTTTGGCAGTAACACAAACACTGCATCATTTCACAAGGACGTGTATTGTCATAGGGCTGTCACTCTTGAGGGCTCATCTTTGAGTGACCAAGTGTTTTTTTGTATGTTTCTACTTTTTAAAAAGGAGCAAAATAGGTACCTCCTCTGTTTTGGATAATATATCTGACATTTGGGGGGTCAGAAACACATTCTTGGTGTGGGTCAGAAGACAAACATGCACCCATTAAAATCCTTTTTTCTTATTGTCTCCCTGCACCCATGAAAACACAGAAGTTCCCAGTTCTGTGATTTGAGAAGTAGAACTCAGGACAAACCTTGTACTCAAAATGGATCCATAGCCCAGACACAGGCAGATCTTTGCGCCCAGCTGAAATTTCACTCCACTGTGAATCTACCCCGCCTTCCAAAAGGATATGCTGGGAAATGGGATAAGGCATCTCCATCATGGAAGCAGGACCACCGACAGTCAGTCCTAAAAGCTGGTGAAGCTGAATTGCTCCTTTCCACAGCAATTCTGGTGCAGTATGAGCAGCAGTATAAAGCCGGGGTGCAACCAAAACAGAGTCTGCAGCGATGTCACCTATACGACATCCCAGAAAGAATATTTCCTGAAGTGGTCAAATTAAAAGGGCTGATGTTTCAAATTCTTGGGAGAAAAGTGCTATTAACTGTCTAAAACCAAGAGCTCAAAGCTTTGTCTAATCCCAAAGATTTTAATTCCAGTGTCAGAGTGCTATCTAGCACTGTGCTGGGGTTTGACTCAGCAGTCAGTCAGATAAGAATAACCTCATCACTTTTCTGCATCGCTCATGGTTTAACTGTAGTTCTAAGTTAGTGAAATTCCTACCTAGTGCAATGAATCCTGTCCTTCTTTACACAAGGCTGAATTTAGCTTTATTTATGTGCAGAATTTAGTTAACAAGAATAATTGTTCTTTATTATGATAAAAATTTCCAGTGCCATATTCAGTGCAGAAAAATATTTTCTCTGTTGTGATTTGTGATGCTCTTGATTTTCAGCAAGAAAAAGAAAATGGTGAATGGATTGAATATTTATAGCTGCATCCCCCAGGTGGATCTGCTCTGATTATTTAGTCTCAGGACTGAAACTCTAAGGAAGATCACTGTTTCCCTCAGTTTACTCACTAATCAAAGGTGTCCAAGCAATAACTTCAGTCATGCAACACCTCAGTCAGTTTTACCTCCATTCCTTCAGGAGAGCCTTATGATTTCCATGATCAGACACTGTGTTCATGTCTGTGAACTTCTTATCAATCTAGATCAAATTTATCCAATATTGGTAGAAAGCAAAGGCCTGATTTGAACAAGCTCAACAGTTCTCAGATGTTCATTATTATTTCTTCTACTGAAAGACTTGGGCACCTTGATTATAGAACCATGTTATTGTGGCAGGTAGATTACAGGCATGGAACATAAAAATGGTCCCTGCTCCCGAAATACTGGGCAAGAGAAAGGCAAATTCTAAAGATCCCCTTAGGAATACTGAGAACAACAGAACACTACTGGTTATTGTTGTTGTTAATGTACTGACAGGCTTTCTGTAGAGGTGTTGCAGCAAGTAAGAGCTTTAAGGAGGAATTTGAAGAATACTGCAGAGTTGTTATAGCTCTTCTTTATAGGAAAAACCTATGAAACCTCATGGAGATAAGTACAGTGGAAAACACAAAATGACCGAAAATTTCACAAGCTGGTGATGCAGGTTAAACACCACATGCCAACTGGAGGTCAGAATTAACCTCCTGACAGCAGTGAGAAATTAGGTACAGAAACAATCCTGAGCTATGACCGTCTTTTGCACTTCTTGAAAACAGGGAGAGAGTGAAGACATGAAGGAAAAAGAGAGACGGGTTGTACACCAAGTGAAAAGTTGCCTGCAGCATTCACACCCAGAAAAAAAAGGATAGTATAGAAATTGAGATACAAGGTGTTGAGGGGAGAGGTGAGAGTTTTCCTGTGTGGTTGGATATGAAAAGCCATACTGTGCACATGATCTGAGAAAGAGTCAGTCAGACTTGCAGTGTGGGTGCTAATGGCCTGGGTAGATTTCTGCAGCACGGATGCCACAGAAGTTTGCCAGGCTAGATGTAAATGAGCAGGATAATGGATACCTAGAATCTGGCCTTGTGGAGCAGGGAGTGGGCAGAGGGCTCAGCCTAAGTCCTCACTTCAGATCCAGCCCAGGGCAGAGAGACCAAGGGAAAAATGACATGGAGCTTTCATTTGTGTTTCAAATTAGAGTATACAGAAAGAGTTTTGACTATTGACTTTATCCTCACTGTAGCTGAAACAGTAGATTAAATCTTCTATATTGCTTGCTAACTTGCCAGTATTTCAGTCTTCAGAATATTGCTCATTTAATTCTTCATAGAGTTTTTGTGGTTTGTTTCTTATTTTTAAGGTGGTATAAGTGTATTGGTAAATCAAAACTATTTTATTATCTTCAGTTTTACTCTGAATGATATCTTCTATGTTTTTTTTTATTTTTTGGTTCTGATGTCTTTCCCCTGCCCTGAATTTTACTGATTTTCATTTTATCTATTTATGCAATATCCTCTACCAAATGTCTTGTACAGATGATTCACTAACAACTGGACTAATGGCCGTCTCACTCCTCAGCAGCTGAGAGGGTGAGAGAATGAAGGGGTCAGGCCATCAGCTGCTGCAAATTGGTGCTGCACCATTGGTTTAATTGAAACGGTGCCAGTTTACACCAGCCAAGAATCTCAGCCTGGAGCTCTGTTCAGTCCAAGCCCAAGAAAAACACATCTCCAATCTGCTCACCCACCTGAAGTTTGTTACCTCAAGTATGTTAACACTCAAGTTGGCTACCCATTGGTCCTCCAGATGAACAGTATGCAATTAAGGGGAAAAAGAAAAGCAAGCAGCATCCCACCATTTACTTTCTTTCTCATGTCCCTCTCAAAGACATCGGCGTCTTCACGCTTTAGGTAGACACATTTGGTTTTGAAGAAGAAAACATCAAATAAATAGTAAGATATAGAACACTGTCACAGCTCCACTGACTTAGTTTAACAGTGTCCCTTTTACACTTCAGTTTGCTGATGGTAACACTGGTTGTGGTTCATAGCCCATATATTTCACATTAGTGCTTTACCAGACTAAGGAATAAATTTTGGCTGCAAATGTGTAGCAACTCACCCAACCCTGCAGGGAGTTTTATACCTAGGTATTTAGAACAACAGACTTGAACTTCCTCTTCCCCCATTAACTGCTGGAAGGAGCAGAGATAATTTCTGATCTGAACCATTTGGTCTAGCCCTTCCCTTTCCATTTCTATTGAAGTGTGACCATTTTGCGAAATATGTGTCTAGAACACAGTGTATTGCTATTATTTACTGTAGGGAATTATGCTACCAGATTGTCTTGCTCTGTGGAGCATGTTCTGTTTATTCCCATGGACTGAATGAGTTAAAATAAAACAAAACCCTATCTAAAGTCACATTCCATATTTAATTTTTAGTTTTGCTAACAAAAGTACTAAATTTCTCTATATTCAAAGCAGTCTCACCTTTCTGAGAGTTGTCGAGATTGGCCTATGGATAGCAAAAGGACAAACATCTGGATTTTGACATCTGCACTGATAAAGTAGAGGCAATATTGCAAATTACAGGGAAGGAGAAAAGAGAACAACAACTGAAAAAGCCCAAAACAAAAAACCAAAAACCTGAGGGCCTGCTTCCTTTTTCTTTTTCTTTTTCTTTTTCTTTTTCTTTTTCTTTTNTTTTTTTTTTTTTTTTTTTTTTTGGCCAAAAACCTGCTACAGAAACAAATGTAGATGAGGGGGGCACTGAGCCATATAGAAGTGAGTAATTATCTACTGTTACAGGCCTTATTATCTCTCCAAATGTTTGCTAAAAATTCTATTGGGCAACCATCTGGACCCTGAGCTTTAACAGTGGATACAGAGTGGATTGTTTCTTTAACTTTTAGATGGGAAAATTTCTTTCTTTAATTCTTTCCTGTCATCCTGCATTAAATAATTTAGTTGAATGTCTCCTAGATAGCTTTCTGAGTCCTCAGAGTCAGTGCATTCTAGATGATATCAACACATAAAATATTCTTTGAAAGTTTTTATATATAGGATTTTTTTACCACTAGAGGATCTGAGGACACTTTGCCATCTGTTGTAGGGGTTTGCTAATGCACCTATTTTCTCTTCTATCCCTAACATTCTCTTTTTAAATTACTAGGCTTAATAATTTGCCTAATTGGTAACCTCCCCCCACATCTGAAATTATATACGATGCATATTGCTTCAACATCCTCTCTGTGTATGAAACCTAGCATTCTCCTCTAAGAATTTCCATTGTTACTGTAGTGCTGTAGTTTTCAGCAGCAAATATAATTTCCTTCATTCAGGCTGTGATAAATAATTCAATAACATGTCATCAATAACTATAGACCAGTTGCTTGGCTTGAAACGTGTCTCTAGTTTGCTGTGAAGGTCATCGCTATCAATTATGCACCTATCTTCCATGGAATGTTTCAATTTAGTATTATAATCATAACAATAAATGATCTTTGTTCTTATGAAGGATATTTCATTGACAGAGGTTTTCAACTGTTTTTTTTGTTTGGTGGTTTTTTTTACTAATTTCCAGATAGGCGCTGCAAGACATCCAGCTTTAACTGTCTTGACCAAAGTCACAATACTGCACGAACAGCAGAACCAGAAATATAATCAGTCACCTGATGTTCTGCACTTGCCTTTGGATATTTTCAGCAAAACGATGTGATGACCAAGCCGTGAGGCTTCTCCTGTGACACTGAATCCATATTGCCTCGTCCCTACGTCCCTACCAAGTGATGGCTTTTAACTCTCCCCAGTTTCAAACTGCACAGGGAACCTGTAATGGGATTGCATCACATTTAAATTTACCTTTTGAAATGCAGCCCTCGGGCAGTCTCTGCATTCCTCTAGCTGAGCAGAGATATGGGTGAAACAAGTTCTTGATTTAGCTGCCAATAAGTGTCTAAAGCACATCATGACTGACAGTCTGCAGAGGAGCAGTGGAATCCCACCAGAGCTAACGAGAGGATGCAGTTAAATCAGCCTCCCAGCCGAGGGTAGGATTGCTCCAGAAGCAAAGGAAAGAGAACAATGTGACAAGGTCCTTGCTGTGTCCCTGGTTTCCACCACACCCTTGTCCCAGGCGGGGAAATGTCAGTGTGTCCTGCACAATGTGCAGGATCCTCCTCCACCTCCACCACAGCACCTCAGGCACCCTCTGGCACCTCCCACCTCTCTCCCCCAGTTGAGGGGAAGGAAATTACACAAGGTATACACACGTGTTTTTTCTTCTTCTTAGTCAGAGGTCTATTATAAGTGAGAATGGTAATATTCTATATATAATACCATTTTCCTACTTCTCTTTTGCTGCAGTTTTTTTTCTATCTGTTTTATTTCTACTGCTTTTTTTAAAAAATCCACCTTCTCTTGTTCCATCTGGTCAGGCTGACTCTTCTGGTGGTATTAATTATTTCTTGGAATTGGTTGCTATTATTCTACGTTTCCCTTTGTAGCTTCAATATTTCATAAGCTTGGATTATTCTAGCTTATTTGAGATCTTTTGCTTATAATAGGTAAATAAAAATAACATTTCAGGAAAAGGTTAATATTAAAACAGGCTTTTGCTTTTTCTAATCACGGTTAGGATCAGATCTTTGAGGTAATGGAGCATCTCTCACTAACTTTGTCAGAAGTAGATGGGTGTTTGGGAGTTCAGATACAGACTGTTTGTAAAATCTTTACTTGAAACCTCCAAAAGAGAAAGTGCAATTCTTAGAGGACGGAAGAAGAGAAGCATTCCAAGGGAAGCAATCCAACCATCATTGTAAAATACTTACAAGATAAGGGGGTTGTGGGTTAAATTCACCTGGATGATAAATGATCCTGGATTGGCAAAGAAATGGATAACATGACTTCACAGCTTTCAATTCATATGCTTCTAAGTCTTACTTTAAACTCTTCCATCAGGAAAACCAGTGATTTCTGTATTCCAAAGCATCTTCAACACAGTCTTGGAAGCCGCAAGCAGGAAGTCAAAGCAGTAGTTTGCAAGAGAGCTTGTTTAACAGTGGCAATGACATTAATGGGAATGAATGGGGGTGGTCTGTGCTAGCACTCACTGGTGGTCTCAGAGTAGGCAAACACATTATTATAAATAGTAGCTGCAGAGGGAAAATGGGAAAAAGTGTCATTGTACCAGCTGAAAGGACTCTGCAATACAGAGAATAGAAACTGCCATAGCAAATCAAAGTTTTGATCCATTTAACCCCATGTCTCATACTAGCCATGACCAGGATATTCAGCCTGGAAAGCACAGATATTACTTTAATCCTAAGATCTCTTTTGACCAGAAAGAACTCTCACAGAATTTTCCTTCCCTCCAAACAACTGCCCCCACCACTCCTTTCGTCCTGATCCCATGGCATCACCTGGCAGAAAGTCCAACAGATTGATGGGAAGAAAGTTGAAACTAGAAGGGAGCTCCTTCAGCTCTCTTTCAGTGCACGTGGGTGTACATTTGTGAGTCTACAGCAGGTCCATATAACAGGAATGACAGACCAATGCCAGTGAGCAGCCCAGGGATATGCAACCAGCCATATGGCCACATATGTTTGCAGGGGAACGTGAACCCCAGGCACCCCTAGTGTCAAAAAGTTTGCCTTAAAATAAGTGCTATCATTTAAGCCTATCCTGTTTCCAATCTCATCATTATGTGCTTGGGATTTTCTGATGGTATACTTGTCTATTTCACTACCATCTTGCTACTGGGGAGAAAAAAAAAAAGAATGTGCTTATCACAAGGAGAGCCTTGGAGCCGTAACTTATTGCAAACCCAGAATCCATCCACAGATCTGTCCATTTTTTTTCCTCTTTCTCCCTCCGTTGTCTCCTAGTATTCAGTGTCCCTACAGAAATGCAGATACGGCCTGCCCAAGGCATGAGCATAAAGGACGTATAGGCTGAATGAGGGAAGCTCAGCACATTTTTAAATTAAAAAGAACATCTGCAGTTTTGCTAGCTGGGATAAAAATTACAAGAGCTGTGTATTCTCATGCTTCAGGGCATAAACTGATCAGTACCTAGGGTCAGGTACACCCCAATCTGTCGCAATTAGGAACATACACAGAGTTTTAAACTTTCTCTGGAAACAGCTGGTTTTGGCTGCTGTTGCTGACAAACATAGTGGATTGAGGGGTCCACTGGCTGGATAAAGAAAAGGAAGTGCTGATGTTCTGTTACAATACAATTTATACAGAAAAATTAATGCGGTTCAAAAATCCACTTGTAAAGAACATTTACTGTCTTTTCCTTTTATATCTAAGTATGGAGTCTCATCTTTTCTCTGATCTAGCAGGATATTTTAATCAGGGAGGCCTTTCCTTAAAAGTCTTTCTTTCAGTTCTTTGAAGCAGTTTACCAGGCATCTTTCTGTTCCATTTAGCCATCTCCTGATTTTTTGTTGTTTGCTTTTAGTCCTAAAAGCTGTACCAGAAATATGATTTTCCTTTGTCCCTTTAACTTTAGATGTTGTGAACTGCAGACAGAAGGAGAGAAGAGGTGATGTGAGAGTTCACATTTCCTGCCATTTCTAGACATGAGAAGACAGTCTCTCCAGGTAGCTGTTCTCATAAGTGATGCTGGCTGGACAGGCTAAATGATGTCATGTTGAAATTTCTTATGAAGCAGAATGATTTCCATATCTGCAGATCCTCTTCAGTGGCATTAGTTGTGCTAATAAAGTGGTGCAACTTTCCTGGCAGTGCTTGAGGCAGCTGCCAGGCTGTGGCTGAAGACTCTATCTGGGGAAATAACTCAGCAAGTAAAATTCAGATGGCCAACAACCTGCTCGGGTTCCAGCTCCTCATCCAGAGCTGTGTATGAGCTCTATTGTTGAGCGTACAATAAACTGTGCCTAACTCAGACACAACCCCGCTGGCATCTCAGACATTACTTTGCAAAGCTCTTCAGGACACCCCCAGTGTTTGCTTATGTGCTGATAGGCATTTCTATGACATCCATCGCCAGCGTGAAGAAAAGGCTGGCAAAGTTATTAGGGGAAGTAAGAGGAAAACAAAAGAGAGAGTCGGTTCGCACATTGCGCCAGATGAGCCCGCCAGCTGCTGGAGGAAGAGGCATGTGCCACTCTAACAGCAAAAGGAAGCAGGGTGAATGCAAGATGAAGCTGGATGTGAGACTGCACCCTTTCTTTGCACAATGCAGAGCCAAGCTGGGTGGGAGGATAGGAATGAGCTGCAGAACTCAAATTTTACCCCTTGTCCCTAAGGAGAACCCCTGGAATTGTTCAGTGCTCTGAAAACCAAAGGGCAGAATCTTGTCCATACAAGAAATTCCTCTCTACAGGAATGAGCTACATCTCAATCTCCCCAGGATACACAGTGCTTTTTCAGATACTACATTCTCCTGGTCATGTTTTACAGTGCTTGCTTAGATCCAGACTTTAAAGTTAGATAGGGGAATCTGAGGAAGGAACCATTTTCTGTCAGGTCTGCTCTTGGTTCTTCCAAAGACTTTATTCATACTCTGTGGTAAGAGAGTTTTTTGTGGCTAGTCTTTCGTAAGAAGCAGCCACAGAAAGCTCAGTTGTAGAGTTTGCATTTGTTTAGGGAGTGCTATTCTTTTATTCATGTTGTTATGACAATCATTGTTCTTCTGTTCAAGTTCGCAGAAAACATATTTAACAAATGATGATTTCACTTGTCCAGGATGAGTTTCTTTCCCCTTGGGTGATTTGAAGCTATACAGAAGAGACAGTCTTGTCACTTCCTGCTGAGTGCCCTCTTCTTTGGGATAAAACATCCTGTTCTTACTTCCTCCTGGTTTTCTGGGTTTTGTGGCTTTGTACCTTGCTCAAGTAAAGAAGGAAATAGTTTCTATTATGTCACTTTCTACTCCTCCAACAAGTACTGTTTATGAAGAAAGGCACCACTTAATTTCTGTAGGCCTGCAAATGCAGTGGTGGAGTTGGAAAGTCCCCACGGACTTCTTAATGGACCAGCCTAACAGACTCACCTCTAATGTCCAGATATTCAGGTCACAGAGATATCAGATGTATACATAATCTCTCCATTCATGAGAGTTTTAGTATCTACTAGAGAAGCAGAAGTACTTGTGCCCTAAAAATAGTCAGACACTTCATGAATTAGAAGCATTTCTGGAGCAATGTTCATGTAGCAACCTTTCTCCAACAGCAAAAAAAAATGAACCACAGCAGCAAAACCCCCTTAAAAGCAAAACCTCCCCCCAAAATAACACCAACAGTACAAGATTGTCCAGGCCTTTTCCCTTCCCAGCTGATGGCATCTACTCATACCCCCATAGCCCTGTAATACCATATTGCCAGTGCTAGTAGCAGGCTGTCAGTTTCATGTTGAGTTTGCGAGACCTCAGATCCATCTTTATTCTGTTTGAACTTTTCTTGACCCCCCTGCAGTTTTCTTTTACTTAGTTTAGCTGCAACTGCAATTTTTCTAATGACCAGATGGCTATGGCTAATTTGTTTTATTTCTGTTTATCTTTTTATGCTACCACCATGGTTTTATAACTGCAACTCAATGTAATGTAGAGAAATGCAGTCCTGATAAGACAACAGAGGCCTTAAAGAAGTGGGGACATGAGATGTGGAGGTGTGAGATGATAAGAGGTGGGACTGGCACTGAAGACTGCATGGCTATAAACAGCTTACTCATGGTCAGCTAAAAAAATACAGACCTGGAGCTGGATGAAACCAGTTTTAGGAATAAAAGAAGAAATGGTGTCTAAAATTTGTGGAAGGTACTGTGTCTGGTACATCTGAATGTAGAGATGCAGTCCGATAAAAAAAGAACAAGGTGTACAATGTGCTAGAAAATACATAAGAATAACCAAAAGTGGATCCTGAAGAAGAAGAAACCACCATCACCATCATGGCCCTCCTGGCAAAAGCTCCAGATGCTGACAACTCAACATAACCGCTGCCCACATCACCAGGATGAAACCACTGACCTTAGGACCCAGCAGAGAGAAAGATATGTGAGCCTAACACCAGGGAAAAGGATAGAAACTCAGGTGTGTGTTTGAGCCTCAACCACAAAATTATTAGTGCTGAAACTTTTCCTTCATAGAAGCATTCTCTCTTTTTTCACACTAATTAGATGAGGGCTGATAATGATTAAGCACCCAAGATTTTATTATGCTAACCAAGATTTTATTATTCTTGGCTTTATATTTAAGGCATGTTTACTGTCTGCCCATAAAAATGATTCTGAGAGTAACGCACTTTCACAACCAACATTTGCTATAATCTATCAATGTCTGAAAGATGCACTTCATAACCAGTTTAAGTTGATGAGAGACAATAAAAAGGATGGTCCTAGTCCTCTTTGCCTAGTACTCGTGGCTGGATATTTGTACATTTTGTAGAACTGTGGTCTCTGATAGAGCTGAAAATGCCTCTAGTCAAAATCTAATTGCACTCACACAAAGAGTAGTACCATGCATCAATATTTTCACTAACAACAGTGGTAATAACAAGGCAGCTGTGGCAGTACTGTATTTCAGGTCTAAAAGGTTACAGCTGCCTCAGTTTCCTGTGCTAAAATTGCAAGCATTAGACCCAAAATGCTACCATTGAAACCTTTTGGATGCAGGCGCAGTTAACATGCATGCATTTGGAATTGTGTGGCTGCAAAATTAGTTGCAAACATTATAAATTTTGGTGAGTGAAGAAGGATAAAGACAGGAGACAGGAGTTGAGGAGGGAATGAACTTTAAAAATCAGCTTTGCCACCCAAAAAGGTGTGCCACTGCACTGCAGACTTGCTGTTTGCTGCTCATTATGTGTAATTCCTTCTTCCAGGGAGTTCAGTTATCCACTGGGAGAGCAGTGAGATGCAATTTTTCAGCCATCCAATCAGGGAATATATGATTTCAGGGGCACAGTACAGTTTACGGAAGAACAGAGAATGAGCAGCTGAAGTGAATAATTCACGAACTATCCATAGGCCACTATTTGTTTATCTAAACTATTTGGTAAATACTTACGCATAACTATCATATTCATAGTATTCAGGAATGGTTTGGGAACAAAGGCCAGACCTCCTGAATAATTTATTCCCCAGGAATTATTCAGATGGCTCTGGTGTATTCTCTGGAGCCTCTCTCCGTGGCACATTACCAGAAGGTACCGTGCATTAAGTGGAAGTTGGCTGTGCCCCAAGCAGGACGGAGTGTGAGTGTTTGGAGTACAACTTGCGATGTCTGGAGAAAACCTTGTCTCCCTCCAAGCTGAGCTGCAGACACCGAGGCGCAGATGTGCTGTGTGCCAGTCTCCAGCATTTCAAGCTGTTCCATACAATCACGACCTGGTGAAATCAGTGCTGAAACATACGTGATGGGGACAGAATAATGTTTTTTTTTTTTTTTTAAATAAAAAAACCCCAAAACATAACAAGAAAAAACAACAACAAAAAATACTGCCAAACAAACAAAATTGAAACCAAAATAAGCAACAAGAATCAGCCAAAAATTTACAGATATTTGAAGAAAACACATCTTGAAAAACAATAAAATTCTCCTGCTCCATTTTGTGAAGAACAGCTAAGTATTTTGGTTTATTCTTTACCCTCATATTATTTTAAAGTTGACTGTTTTCTGAGGGCTGGTTCATTTGTTTCTGTTCATATTAGCATTTGAGGCCTTATTTCCCCACTTTCCATGAGGATTCCTACAAATGGTGAGAGGAAAATGGAAATCAAATTTTGAGATCTCAGGCACTAAAAACAAGATTATTTTGTTAGATTTTGCTTGAACATTGAGAAATGTTGCTCTCATTTTCAAAGTCAGGGGTTCTTAATGCTGTAATTTATTTACCAGACCGCAGTCAAGCATGTGTGTAGAAACACAAAGAGAAATTCTCATTTTCTTCAAGTTTAATATTATGGCAATAAATTTCTTTCAGTTTTCACTGGCCAATGACAGTTTGGGTAAGTGTCTTCTTGACTGCAGCTGCTAGTAGAAGAGCTATTCCCTCTTCATTAGAACAGGGGCAGTTTTATCATTAACTTAAATGTATTGATTTTTATTTTTTTGTACAACTGATGCTTCATTTTAGTCAGATTTTTCAGATTTTGAATGCCAACAAGAAAATGATAATAAAGTTTCCCTCTTGCTGGTGGTTTCTTTAGGGAGTATTTTCTTCCTGCCTATTACAATAAAAGGTTATTTTTCTTCCTCACTAAAATTCTCCTAAGTAAAAAGCCATCCTTGGCTACAAGGAAAAAAAAATCACAACTAAGAAGCATTTCCTCACAATCAATCTATTGAAATGCACATTGCACCCTTGCAAAAGGGGAGCTTCTGAACCATGATAAATAGGCCTTGATTTTACAGGTCTAAATGATATTTGAGCCACGGTCATTCCTAACTTGCTTGGTTTTCATTGGGGTTGCAACTATCCAGGTTCCCACAAAACATCCAAACTACAGCCAGAAAAGGTTTTCAAAAGTTGAGTCACTAGAATATTCAAATTTCAGAGACAAGATGAGGAAATAAACAGGGACTCTGGGAAAGTGTTCAAGGTCAGGTTGGATGTGGCAGTCTAGTGGAAGATGTCCCTGTCTGTTTGAATGAGATGAGCTTTGAGGTCCCTTCTACCTGAACCTGTTCTGTAAATCTATGATTTTGAGTCAAACTATACATTTAATGTATAATCTGGTTTGGTTTAGTTAACCAAAGCATTCACTGTTGTCTTCATTCTGTATGTCTTTGGGGATTGGTTGGGGATTCGGGTTTTTGAGATTTTCTTATTGTATGGTTGTGTAGGGGGTTTTTGCATGTTTCCCTGCTTGTTTTCTTTGCAAAGTGATAATATTTCAGCATAAATCGTTATTTTGAAACAGAAGAATGCATTTCAGCACTTTAAGATAAAAAATGTGGATCGTTGTGGTTCAGGGAAACTCTTCTGTCTCTTTCAGGAGAGCTTGAAGCAACTAGCTGATGTTTGCCAAAATCAGAAATTAAATTGTTTGCCTGAAATTGCCTTCCTGATTGTTTTAAGCCTGAGTTTCTGTGAAAATCCATCTAGTTTAAGGTGTTGACCCTGACTATGCTCAAAGAAAATAAGGAAATCATGGAGTTTAAAAAAAGAGGGAGACACTGATGGTTAGGATGGGAAGTGAAGCACACTGAAGACAGCCCTTGATCAACGAAATGATAAATAGAAGGTAGGTCAGGGAGAAGAGCCCTGGAACCACTAATTTGCAAGAGCCTCCTATATCATTAAGCATCCACTTTTCTGAGCAGGCAAAAATTAAAACTGTGACTAGTTTTAGGGACGTAACTCTACATCAGTAAAACTCCATCTTGCTGACCACAGCCATATGCAGCTATTGCTGAACTAAACACTTTGAAAACAGTGGAAGGCTGATTTACCTGTCAGAAAGTGTTAAAACTCTTGGCAGAGTCAAAATTAGAAGTTAAAATGCCCTATTTTACTCTACCTTCTGCAGAAGTGCTGTACCTTTAATTTTCATAATCTCTGCAGCTTTAAATTCAACATTTATTTTTAACACATATATTTTAATGAAACATGAAATATAAAACGAAACTCCAGTCTGCCTCCTATGAGCATGGAGAGAAATCCTAATTACCTGTTTCAAAAGTGTGAAGCTCTTTCTAATTTTCCAGCAGCCAGGTTCCTTAGACAGCACTCAGTATTATAACTATTTATGCCAATTGTGCTATTTCATGCATAAAATTACCGCATTATTGTTGGAATAGATGCTGGAGAGATATCTAAGCAGGGTGTAATCACTTCACTTTCTATCAAATTGTGCTTCTGAAAGGTATCATAAATTTTATTAGAAGGCAAGAGGCTAATGGAAGCCAATCAGCGTTAATGCTGATAAAATTGCTTGTATTTTACATTATAAAATGGGGAGATATTTTTATCGTAAGGTTCCCTTTTGTTTTATTAAGAGTGTATCATGGAAAGTAGGGTACAATAGTACAACAGAGGGTTGTCAGTAACCCTCTCCTGTTTCTGTTCCTGGCTTAGCTTACAAAACAGTTTGTGTCTCAAGATGCTTTCAGATCTTTGATGGTGTAAAGGGGGTGCAAAATAAGTTCTACAAACACTCTGGGCTGCTGACTTGCACAAGTCTTTACAATGATGAGGTGCATCTCTGATGAAAATATTTATGTCCCAAATGTTATTTGGTGTTTTTATTGTTCAAGCTAATTGTTTTCTATTAGGCTGCCTATAGAATCTGGAGAGGAATAGTTTTTATGACTCCCCAGCTTATTTTTAAAGCTCCACAGCAGAAGAATTAGAGTGGATTTTGATATGGGAAGGATGAAGATCTGGAAATGGGGATGGAAAAAAGGAGCTTTACCCATCAAGAAGTAATTGAATGTGATTTAAAGAAATTGGTCTATTTTGATGGTAAATTGAAAGTTCTTTTTCTCTACCTGTTAATAAAATTTTGTACTTAACAGAGCCACATTTGTGCAGTCATTTGCAAGACAGCTGGTTCAAATTAGTTTCTTTTGTTTGTTTTTTTCAACTGCATCAGGTAAGTGAGGTGGTTTCTGACCTGTCGTTACGGAAACAGAGACACCAAAAGGTGATGAGCCAAGATCCCAAAGAGGGAATTTGTGGCAGACCTCACACTGGAAAGGAGGTAGTGATTCGCAGGTAGCAGCATTTGGTGAATGCATTGGGTATTTACAAACTATGTGTGGTTTGTCATGCCCTGACACTGCAGGGACAGCACCTTTCCAGGCTCTGAAAATCCCAGTTCAAACACCTGCTTTGCCTGACACAAATACTTATCTTCATCCGTAACATATACACCGTCCCTGCACATAAAGCAAATATTTACACCGCCGCTTCTCATGCCATTATTTGTAGCATTATTAATGTTATTAGCATTATTTGCACTTCAGCCATGGAGGCCCCTCCAAGACAGGGTGTTTTGTGTCACACACTGTACAAACACATGGCAAAGGACAGTCCCAGCACTGTTGGATTAACAATCTAAATAGCTAAGGCAAACAGAGGCTGGGAGAAACAGCCCTGGGTACCCTGAGCAGGCACGTTTTCCTGTGTTTAAGAAGGCAGATGACAGCTACCTGGGCTAGGATCAGTTCACAACTTTGCCACCGATTTTCTGTGTAATACATTACTTAATCACTCCACAATTCCTCGGATTTCCACAGGAGCAATGTCACCAATTTATTCCAAGTTTCCTTCAGGTCTAAATTGCTGGTGCCTAGACCCAACTCCAGCTAATGAAAAAGAGTCATTGACAGGATTTGGCCCATTACTGAATTCATATTCCTGCCCCAGGTAGTCATGCATATTCCTGTCAAAGCGCACACAGTGTAACACTTGGTGTTAATGGAGTCACAGTAAGGATGGATTTGTTCTCATCCAACTACATGTTTTAATTCAAAGACCACATTACTGTTCTGGTGATAGATTAGATAAGAACAAAACATGTTTAT
>VYXC01013398.1:461268-489037 GCA_013397175.1 Platysteira castanea | reverse complement strand
TTATTATTCTTTTATTATTACACTGCCTCAGTGTAACTTTTTCTTTTCTAATTTAATCCTTCATTTTTAAATACAATTTTCTTCTTCACCCACCAATAGCTGCATGACTGATTTTACTGAATGAAATTTATAACAATGACAGAACAAAAGGGAATTTAGTCTGAATTCTAGCTAAAGTCGTGTTAACAATATATTCAATTTTATAGACTCAGTTTCAATGGAGCACCCAAGTCTTTCTGAAGTCAACAGTCTATTCTCATATCCCAAAACCTGAGTATGCTTTTGTATAACTGGAATTAGTATAACATTGGTTAGCTTATCTGACTTTGCCCTCTGAAATCATTGACTTTAAAATACTTGTCTCAGGCAGGCCACAGGGAAGAATAGAGAATTATTATCATATNAAAAAAAAAAAAAAAAAAAAGTAAAAAGACAAAATGAAGTTCAGACTGGAAGTATTTATCATAGGTAGGTAGGAAGTACTGCTAGAGTACAGAGATAATTTCAAACACACCTATCACATTCTTGGGCAGTGAATCTCTTGTGCCAAGATGCAACATTTGTAGAATGGATTTTGGCTGTCAATTAGACCCACCACAGGCTGACAAAACTCTGTTCTTCTGCTGTGTGACCAAGACATACACTTATGCTATCACTGCAGTTGTAACCCACTATCTCAGCTTCTGCTGCTTTCCACATGTGTGGCCAATGTTTCTTCACCTTCTTCACTGTGCTGAGCTAACACCACGTCACCACCTCCCTTTCTCCCTGTGCCTCTCCATCCTGACAGGCCCCTTGCAGAAAGCCCAGATGCTGACAATTAAAGTGAAACTGGTTCCATTGCTTAAGGCAGCGCGCCACTGGGCACAGCAGCTGAAGTGGGATGTTAGGAAGATATTCTCCCAGCTGAGGTGAGGGTTTAGAGGGAGCTATTTCTCCTGCTGAAGCTGCCCCCCTTGCACACACAGTTGAAATGCCACGCTGGGACATTGAGCAGAAGGTTTGCACAGCCCTGGGTCTGGCTCTCCTCGAGGAGAGCTCTGCAGTCACTGGTTAAATGGCACCAAAGACAAACTGAGACACCAAGTTTCTTTCCTGTGCCAGATCATGCCCTGTGATGGCCCAGCAGGAAGAGATTGCTTTCTGAAAGGACAAGGGATACATCTTTGAAGTTGCATTTCCTACCAGCTGATGATACCTCTTAGAATCATAGAATATCCTGAGCTGCAGGGGACCCACAAGGATCATCAAGTCCAACTCCTGGTCCTGCACAGGACACCTCAAGACTCACAGCATGTGCTGAAGAGCATTGTCAAAACTCTTCCTGAACTTGGTCAGGTTTGGGACTGTGACCACTACCCTGGGGAGCCTGTTCAATGCCTGACCCTTCTTCTTTGTTTTGTTTTTTTTTTTCATTTGATGAGGGTTTCATGTTCTTTTTCCTCTTGCTTGTTAACAACCAGATCCTTTTTTCAAGCATTGCTTTTGTTACAGTGAAATCCAATGCAACCCAGACTAAGATAAAAAAGACATATAGACATCTTCAGCGCGTCTGCCTGTATATAGACGGTAAGTGAAGACAGCTACAGGTGAGAAAAGAGTTTGCAGTGATGTTCATTCACTACTGATGATTAAAATACATCTTTTGAACCACCTAGTCTCTGAATCCACTTCTGTGATTTGGGAACCCCCTGGCACAGAGGCAGCCGTAGTGATTCATAGTCAGGGCACAGATTACCCCATAAACAGATCTAATTTTGGCCTTCATTCATATCTTAGGAATGTTAAAATTCCACCTTTCCTTTGAAGTTACAAGACTTTTGTGTTTCAGGGACAAAAGTAAAACTAAACCTGATCAGGTTTTGTGTTGGTTTAGTGCTCCAGGAGCATCCAAATTTCATTCAATCTCCATATGAATAACACCACCCTTATGATAATGGCTTTCAAACACAAGCATCAAATAATTACGCTGACAAAGCACTACACTCCAAACATTTCTGAGACAGATGATGGAAAACATGAATTATCAGACATGAATATTCTGTATTTTCATCCACATTCTGTTAACATTGCTGTTCTGCAATCTCCCTGAGATGGATCTCAGCAGAAGTACTCAATTGATTTACAACCTTGTAATTCATTTGTCGTCATTTATTTTCCTTTGTATAAAACAAGATGTAACTGCACAAATGCTGGAATCCTAAAGTGCTGGATTAAGAGGATTCTGGCTTGTCAATGTCCTTTTACAAAGGAGAAACAAAAAGAGCTTATGCAAGGCAATACAAAAATATTCTGGCTAAGCATATGAAACAGTTTATAATAGTATTCCTTTTCTCTAACAGGGAAAGACAGTTGGCCAAATTCTGTCCTTGAGTATTCCATTTCCACCTATGCCTTTTCACTTCAGATCTTGAAGAACACAAAGCACTGGCAAACCGAAAATATATATCCAAAAATATGAAGAGAGATGATAAAATTCATTATACATGTTGAACTATGCAAAGACTTTTTTTAAAATTTTCCTCCTTTCTATTGTATGTATGCATCAGTCCTCTGTGATGAGTGAGCAATAAATTCATATCACAGCACCAAATTAGCATTATGGCTACCTGTTGGCCGTATGAAATACAGAACCTTCCCAAATTTGGAGAGTTGGTCAGGTTTAATGAATGTTTGTTATCATTCAAGCAATTAATATTGCCTTTGACTTTTGTGCTAGCTTATGATCATCTGGTAGATAACAAAAATGCTCAAGTTGTTCTAGTGAAAACATGATGTACCCAATATGCAAAAATCAGAATCCTGCTGTATAATGCCATAGAGACTGACTGAGTAGAATAGATTGATTTTATTTTCTGTTCAGAAAAGTTCAGCTTGAGCTGTATATCAAACCTAGCGTTATAGGCTTTGCATAAGAGATGACAGTTTTGTGTTGGAGACATCAGAATTCTGGATAAAAAGATTCCAGTTCTGCACTCAGCCAGAATTCCCTAGGCAGGCTGCTTGTTTTCAAACTCCCATTTGTAATGTAGGGATAATATTTTTTTTTCCATTCATCTGGCTTGTTTAAACTATAAGCTCTTTGTAGTATTATTTATCTCCAATGATGTAAACGCTCGGCCTGTGTAGAATGGACCTATATATTTTAATAAATCAGTACAAAGATGTAGGCAAGAAACAGCTTTTTGCCCTAAAGACATTTTCAATACTTTTAACAGGAAAATATAAGCTATCTTGAAGGGGTTTTTTGGCTTGTTTTGGTTTTTTGGGGCATTTGTTTTGTTGGTTTTTTTTTTTTTTTTTTTTTTGACGGACAAAAACACAAAAGCATGTGAGAAGTTTACATACCTTAAATCCCCACTAACCCTGAAGTTAGCTGGAATGTGGGAAATGGAAATTCAGGATCTGAACTTGAACCAGGCAAAATGGGTTGAACCAGAACTGTCAACATCAGAGTTGTATGTGCATTTTTATAACTGTGTTACAAATGGTTGGTTCTGTGTTGCCATTGAGAATAGAACTCTTGATCTAACTGGAAAAGAGAAAGAATTGGAGAAAAACCCACCGTGAACCTTGAAAGCTTTATTTTTGAAACTCTGTATTCCTTCTTACAAAAAGTTTCCGCTTCAAGTTTTACATAGATATGCATGTTTTGAGTAAAAAGTTATTAAGCTTGTCCATGTTCTACTCTTTTTGCCCCTTTTTGTTGTCTTCAAATGCCTAATTTTCAAAACATTTTTAGCACTTTTCCAAGTTTCTTCTAAAAAAATTAGCTGCAGATGTTCTCCTTTATAATATTTATATATACTAAAACTAAAATCCAAAACTCAGCCTGCTTTCTATTATTTATGTTGGAAAGTAATGTGGCAATAACTGTCTACAATTGAAAAAAGTATGTTTTTCTCTCACTCACTTGTTTTGTAAAGCTGCCTGATAGTATTTATTTTAAAATCATCACCGCAGAGCAACATCCTAAAAATATCAGATCTCAAAACCAGACTTGTAAACCAATGACAGCAACTGAATATAAGTAGGGAATAACATGTCTCCGCTTTAACAATAAGAGAATATAATAAATATCACATTTAGCGTACATATAGCTCCATTTGTTGACTGTATATGCATATACACAAAGAGTTTTCCCAGTAATAGACAGATTTCACCAGATCATTTTCCCATATAAATGACAGAATAGAGTTTTCCATTTTGGACTTAACGTACACATAAATAAGCACTGTGTTTGCTCACGCTGAGAGAATATTCATTTTAAAAGATGAAAGAAAGGAATTCTTAGCAAAACTAATCTTACCGTATATACTTAGGTGTCTTATCTAAACATAAATTTCCCCTGAACATTAATTCTGTTTTCAGATGCACTGTACTACTATCTGTTTTTTCTGGCCCAACATTGCAATGAATTGCTGTATTAATTATAGTGTCTGGACTATTTGTCAAGGTAAAAACCAATTCAAGTAAAATGCTGCTGCATCTGAAGAAAAATCAGAAAAAGAATCAGAAAAAAATAATGGTTTCCTTTTTATTCTTTTTTTGTTTTTTTACATTTTTTTTAGATCAGTTCCCTGGAATGCACAGGACAAAACTGTCTTTACAGAAGGAGAAGCAAATATTTAAGACCACTGAAGAGGAACGAGAGGAAGCATGTTCCTTTCTAGTACCAGCTTAAAAGAATGGAGCCACAGGTTAATGGAATGGAGTCACTGATCACTTTTGATATTTCTAGATTCAATGAACAAAGACAGAAATTGCAGAAGGCATTTAACCTGTTCTAAAATTAACAACAGATACACACTTCCATTTTTGGCAGCTCACATGGTCTCGTAGTGTAGGGGTTGGATGACCAGAGGAACACAAATTCCAAGCCAGCACTGGTGCCTACATTTAGAGGCAAACCAGGATCCATGCATGGAATCTCGAGAGTGCTCAGCCCCGTCTTCACAGCTCTCGAGACGTTCAGAGAAATGCCCATCACTTTCCAGGTGCTGCCAGTGCTGTGTTTTCTCTTAAACTCTAACAGAGCACTCCTCAACTTAACTCAAAATAGGTGTTGAATGGAGCAGATCATTATTTTGGGCCCATGGAGGTGTGTCCTGAATGCAGATATATCATGAAAGCTTGATCCAGCACCCTCCTAAGGAAGGGTCAAGGACTTTCTGCAGAAGGTAAGCACAGTTGCTCAGGGAACTGGACAAGGATGCTGTTGAAGGATGCTATCAGTACTGTCACGGGATGTTATTGCCGTTATTAGGACGTTAACAACTGGCAGTGTTCGTTTAGAAGCATTTGATGTCATAATAGAATTCAACATGAACACGCAGAACATCTGTACATTCAAGGACTTTCCTGGAAAACAAAAGGAAATCCTGAAGGGTATAAGGATTTTAACATTAAAGGGAAAAAGTTGCTGCTTTGATCAATACCCTCAGGATTTGCAAAATGGCAGCAAAGTGAGGAACGTGCCAAATAATTTTTGGCTTTGGCCCTAACTTGTAAGTCTGTCAAGGACTTCTCTTACCAATTGGTGGAAAATGGATTACTGTCATTTTTCAAGGGACTGCACATCATTTTCCATTGATTGGCATGCCAAATCCTTCACAAAGTAATGAGTCAGGCATGATGCAAATCATCGTTGCACTGTCACTTTGATTGCATAGCCCTCTATCAATGTGATTAAACTGGTGTGGCATCCAAAAGGTAATGTATGACTCTGCTTGGCTTCCACAGTGGAAAAGAAAATTTTAATGCTGGGCAGAGGAGACAGGAGACAAACAAAATGGTGAGAGACATCAGTCAGTACTTGTTGCCATGCTTGTGAGTAATTTTTTAGCCGAAATGGTAGAATACTGATCATGGCTCATGATGAAATGAGATTAACATAGAACATTTGCCATCACCATCCTACATGTTTTCTCGTCTGTCACAGGCATTTTAATACACTTACCAAAACTACATCTGGAGATAAGATGTAGACCTGCTTCTTAATTAACCATTCATAATAAAAAGGTACTTGTTGCTCACAAGACAATAGACATGGATTCTACTACATTTTCAAGTGTCTTGTACTTCATTTTCACAGAAAAAGCCTAATGAAACACCCAAATATTGTGAAATTCTGAACACTTGTAAATACCAGGAAACTTGCAGAGTCAAAGCATGAAGACCTCATCTTCAAACTGTTTTTGATGTCAGAGTGTCTCTGACATACACTGAAATTATTTATTTGCTTTTGGATTGAAGGATTAATGCATCTTCTAGTTGCAACCACATTTGTTTAAGATATGTATTAATCTTCTCTCTGTGGGCTCTCTCATTTTGGAAAGGTTTAAGAAACTCTGCATTCTTACCTGTGCTGAGGAAATAAATAAATATTTTCTTTCTCCTTTTTAGACCACCTGTTTTCAATTAAGTTTTCAAACTCCCTGATCAGATTTGATGAAAGTGACTAATGGGCTCCAAAATTGGGAAAAATTAGTCTGACAGCTACAAGTACTCATCTGAGCACAAGTAGAAATAACTGTGGCCATATAGTCAGCACTATTTCATAAAAAGACTAGAAAAGGAAGTAAAGCTGTGCTAGATCAGCTTGACAAGGAAGTAGTACTTTTAATATTTATTTTTACAGCCTAGAAAGATATTCTGTGATTATTTATTATTGTGGAGGAGCTAAAAAAGTAGATTTAGGTGATTGCCTGTGAGCTGAACCCTTCACAAAACTTTCTGACAGAGCTGAAAAGTAGATTAGCATTCAGTTCTCACATGTCCAGCATATGTGAAGTATACCTAAGCGGCCTTCCTGCTGTAATGCTTCCTCAGTAAAAAGTAAGTAAACTATCTTCTTCATCAATTTGTACTAAAAGATTTTTAGTATTTTCAGACAATAATTCATTCTGTTTATGGAAGTTAAGAGGCTCTCTTTTTTTGATTTTACTTAAATGATTTGGAGATTCATCTTTGTGTTGAGATCACTAGAAATCTGAGAACATGGTTCAGATCAAAAATTTCTTACAGAAATTTTGGAGTATTTCTCCAACAGAATCAAGCCTCTGTATTGTCCTCCTTCTGGATAGAGGAAGGATTTTATATAATTTCACATGATATCATTTTATTGTATTTTATTTTAATCTTACTCCACTTCATGTCATTTTATATTATTTTCTTTCTCAACAGAGCTTACAAAGGTAACCAAAAAAAAAAAAAGGCGAAAAAAAGAAAATCTTCAAATTCACAGAATCTATTTAATCAATGGCGCCCCTGTGAATAATGACTAAAGTTTTTAAACTTAACTTTTTCATTGCTTTCCTTGTATTATAATGCCATCAGATTAGAAAGTGTCATTTGCAACCACTTTCCATAGAGTGAAATGACTAAAAAAAGAAAATGGTAATAAAAAACCTTTCTGAAATTTTCGAATGATTCACAAAAAATAGTGGATATACTTGGTTCTGGATGTAGTTAGAGATTTCTTTAGCACTTAAAAGTAATTTGGGTTCTTCTCTTCTTAATTTTGGAATTAAAACCAAAGCAAAAAAACAAAACCAAACGAAACAAAGAAGAAAAGCAACAACCTTCCATGTCGGGTGGATTAAATTTAAATTTAATCAGCCCAATTAAAAAGAACACATCTTTGAATAGATAAATGTCTATATGGGGATCTGCAACCTGAAGATTTACAGAGAGGCTTGGAAAATCTATTGGGTTTAGATAACTTGTTAAAATGAAGTTCCTAATTTTTTTCATTACATTTCATCAATATGAAATCCAAATAAATTAATGTTATTTTTACATTTACTCTCTAGCTGGCTTTCAGAGTAAATTTTATTGGGATAAATCCTGCCATTAATTTGTTGCCTGTGGAAAGAAAAAACTTCTATTCTTTGTGTGATTGTTTCTTTCATCAGTGCTCACCTTCACAGTTGAAGCCTCCTGGTGCCAAACCCAGGCTATATTTTTCTTTTTAGCTACAAGCTATGTTCATAGCCAGATGCCTACAACAATGGCTGTTCAAAGGTAGAGGTCTGAGAACAAATGTCATGCAGGGTTTTTTTTTTCTGACTGAGCTTTGGTCTTCATCAAGGTCTGACAAATATTGGCATTATATGTCACTAAGAAGTAAAAGAGCATGGTCTGACCTTCAAGAATCCTCACAATATGTACATTATGTTGATGTGCCCTTTGTTTTGTCTCTCTTAGTTTGCTTTGGAGGCTTCAGCGATTTGGTCTAATGCAGGGTTGTTTTACCAAGTTTTATCTGCCTCTTTTAACCATGAACTGCACAACTGACTGCGCCTGACACTGTTTTCCTTACCAGCCCTCCCATGGCAATCAAAGCCCTCCCAGAACACTGGGCTCAAGTACATTGTTAACAGTGATGAGCACCCTCAGGAGTTTTGCAGATTTCTTTTGGAGGAAGAAACACCATGTCTGACCATGCTTCTGAAGGTCTTTCTGTCTTTGGATCAATTGCTCTGAATAGACAATTGGGTTGAACACTTTAAAGAAATTCATCCTCCTTACACATCTCTCTGAAGCAACTGGCTTAATACTGCAGCAGCAGCTCATACTACACCAGGAATGAAGGCATGTGTAGCCCATAGGACTTTGGAGAATCTCATTTTTTTTCCGTTTCCAGGCAAAAAACGCCCTGAGTAACATTATTCTGTGGTACATTGGTCTCAGTTAGATACGAGCTTTTGCAGTGATGAAGTCCAAAAAATTATAACACCACCATTTGAAAAGGATGTAAAGTGAATTTTACCACATTCTGAAATGTGGTAAAATACAAAATACCACTTTATCAACCATCAGGAGATGGTTGTATTTTATAACGAGAAGCAGTATAAACATCCAATGTTGCCAATATTTATATATTCGCATTTGTTTTAAGGCAGGCTCTAAATTACTCAGATCTTTACATTCATTTTGTTGTCTGGAATAATTAACTAATCTTAAAGGCTGCAAAATAAGTGAGTTTGGTCATAGAACCGTAGAATGGTTTGGGTTGGAATGGTTAAAGTTAGTCTAGTTAACCTGGTTCTGACTCTCAAACTTGATATTAAGTAGTTAGAAGATACACAGATACACATCAGCTGAAGGTATCTGAAGATACACACAAATATATATACATTTTTTATACATATGTATTAGGGAGTGTCAAAGTCTATCTTCATATTAACTTGCTATTAAGGTATAGTCATGCACAGTAAAGTTTAACAGTTCTTTAAATATTTGACCATGTTTTGTTCAGGCAATATTATCAAGTGTTGTCACTTGACAGTCTGATCTATCAGGTATGCCAGGAATAAGCTACAACTCAGCAGCTCTTTTTGGCTTTCACTTTTCAAGTTTTTAAAGAAAAAAGACAAACAAGTGACAAAAGATAGGCAAGTGAGTTTCTTAATGTCTTAAAGAATCTCCATCTCCATCATCATCAGAAATACATGCACACTTAAATGACTTCAGAAACAATTGATTAAAATCATGATTTTTAAAAGGTCTTATCCTCGGTCTTTCTTAGACTCCCTTGAACTCAATCATAAGACTGCGTGAGCCTCAGAAAAGAGCTAGGAGACAAGTACAGATGTACTTGCTAGAAGTAGAAAAGTAGAGCAAGTTAGTTACAATGCATCATTTCCCCCTAACAGTGATTCATTTTTCATGGATAGATATATTCTTAATGAGGTATTAAACCAGCTATCTGAACTCCTGTGCATCACAGGCCATCACATTTTATGCCATTACTATTGTCCTGCACCCAATCATTATTTGTAATTTAAATATATTTTCGTCAAGCATTCAAAAGCAACATGAAGATTTACAGATGTTGTATCTGCACCCTCCCACAGTCTCACCCGGAGTTCTTAACTGTTGATCTCGGGGTCCTCAGTTTTTGTAAAATTGGGTTTGCTTTGATGTCATTGTCCTAAGGTCAATATTCATGCAGTTTTTCTCATTGTAATCATCATCCCTGGTACCCGTAGCTGGCCAGAGTGGAGCAGAATCTCACTGCAGGAAAGGTAGCTCACTTAGAGACATGTTCATGCCTGGCTTCATCATTCCTCCAGAATGACAACTGGCTCCTTCAAGGCTGTATTCATCCATCTGCTCCCTGACNNNTCAGCCATCTGCTCCCTGACTCGTCCTATGGGGCAACCTCTTTCTTGTGACTTCTTTGCATTATGTTAGAAGAGGTGTAATATTGGGATAAGTGAATCTAATCAGCAGCCTCTTGCCCACTGGTTGCAGTATCAGGATGTACCAATGACATCTCGAGGACAAAACGCCATCATTTGTAGTTAATGCATAATTTCAAAAGCTCTTTTAAGTGGTCTGACAGGACAATCTGATCCATGCTGTGACAGGACAAATGGAAATGGCTTTAAAATGAAAAACAATAGGTTTAGATTGGATATTAGGAAGAAATACATCCCTGTGAGGGTGGTGAGGCCCCGGCTCAGGTTGTCTAGAAAATTTGTGGCTGCCCCATCCCTGGAAGTGTTCAAGACCAGGTTCAATGGGGCTTGGAACAACCTTGTCTGGTAGAAGGTGTCCCTGTCCATGGAGGGGAGCTAAAATGAGATAATCTTTAATGTCATTTCCAATCCAAAACCTTCTGTAATTCTATGAATCTATATATTTTCCAAGAATACCTGCAACGAAACTCAGCATATGTTTATATCTGCATCTGTACCTTGCTATAGCTGTAGCCATACCTCTTTACACCTATTTAATAATACCTATTTGTATTTATTTTCTGTTATTGTTATTATTATTTTCATATACAGAATAGATCATACCCAACAGTAAGAGGGAAGAGAAATGCATAAAAAATAACATAGTCCTGCTCGATTGGCCTCCTCTTAAGGGTAATTTTCTTAAGGAATTTTCTTAAAACATGGAGTTGTAAACCTGAAGGTGAGCAGATTTTAAAACCCTGCTCTCCCACTTTGGAATAACTGTTGCTTATGCTTAATTTAGGAAAAATGTCATTTCTTAGACTGTTGGGCTTGGTTGGTTGGTTGGTTTTAATAAAATTGGCTATGGACATTCTACCTTCTGCTGAACTCAATGCCTTCCTGTGAGTATGTGATTAAGTCACTCAGCCAAGAAAAGGGTAGATTTGCCTAACATCCAGCATCCAAATTAATTTAGGTTTCTAACATTCTTGGTCCACCCCACCCAAATGCTGATGTCTCTTGGTGTAATGGTTTTGTGGCCTGGTGGATTTCGCCTTAACTAAAAACCAAGCTATGCTAAACCACAACACTTGGCATGTGCTGTGGAACAGCCTCAGCTGCCAGTGACGCCTTTAGAATTTCATACCAGTGAAAACCTTCCTTGCATTTTCATACAGGTTATGTATTTTGCCATTTGAATGTAGGTTAAATGTAGGTTCTTAAATGCCACTCTTCTGATATGATCATTACCATTCAGGTATGAGACCTAGGGGTTATGATAGAAAGTTTTATGAAAATGTCAGCTCTGTGTTCAGCAGTGGTCAAAAAAAAGCAAATCTAATGCTAGAAATCATTAGGAAATAGTGGAGAACGAAACAGAAAATTGATTTAGACATTTGGAAGCAGAGATGGTTCAAACATATATGTAGTGTGTTTATATCTTTACTGCCCTCATAATAATGAGGAAAACTGGTCAAAATGTTCATAAAATGATAACATGTGGTAAAAGTTACAGTGTATTTTCCACTGTTATTTTTTACTTTGGAAAAGGGTTGATGTAGAGGGGCTGTGACAGAACCCTACATAATCATGAAAGCTTAAGTGGTGAGAAATAAGTATTGGTTGTTCATTCACTCTTGCAAAAATACCCACAAAACAAATGGAATCAAAATAAGCTTGCAAGACCAGGATTCAAAATTAGCAGGAGTTTTGTCTTCACTCAATTAGAACAACAGTTGTGAGAAGATCTGTGTAACTCTTTCCAAGGAGGTTATGGGTGATAAAAGTTTCAACATGTTCAAGTGTATGGAAGAAAAATCTGATAGCTCCCAAATGCACTGGAACTGTGTCCAGGTAAGGAAGACTAAATGCCAAAAGCAGCTGTATTTGGAAGAGTTCTGGGACAAAACCTACTTATTCTTGCTGAAGAACTGAAGAACTTGGTTTGATAATAGGATAAAATACAGTGTGCTTTTTCTCATTTTCATCATCTTATTAGAAGGCCTTGGGGATCTGAGGAGTCAGAAAGATCCCCAGACTTCAAGGATTTAGCCTCTTTTCTGCAGTGACTTCTCTGTAAAATTTAGTTTCCCCTTTAGAATGAAGTGACAAAATAACTTAGTGAAAGGCTTCTAGACACAGTGACTCTGAGGCATCCATGATAATGTGAGGATCACCAAGAAATTCCATAAACCGGGCTTTCTTTCTTGTCATTTAAAAGAACTACATAAAATTTCTCCTGGGACAGATTCCTGGCAGTCACTGTTTTGATAAAGTATTACAATAATGCACCACTGAAGCAGTAGCAATCCTGGATATTGCAAAAACCATGTCAAAAGAGTAAGATGTTGTTTCAATGTGTTGAAGTGCATCACTAGAGCAACAGATGCCAGAGGAAAAAGGATTGTTAAAGGCCACAGTGCTTTAGAGGTTCAGAGAACACCATGAATGATGTTTATTATTATTTATTTGTTGAGAGTTTTCTATATTTATTGTATGGTTACCACGGAGTAGGCTCTTTACAAATCTGTATTGAAAAAGAGTATTTTATAAATTATTTTAAAAGAAAGAATTTACAGTATATTACTAATACACCAGCAAGATCATTCATCACATAACTGAAACAATTCTCAAAATTAAAATTTCAAGTTCAAATTTAAAAGAAAAAATATCCTTAAAATTATGGTTAGAATTCTCTTCTTTATCTTTTGATAATTTTAAGATTACTTTTACTTGGACCTATTAAAAATCTTTGAAAGTGTGTATGCAGATATAGCAATGCTTTATGTAGCTCATGTTACTGGGCAGATTCTTTGGGGGGATAGATTTTAGGTCTTGGAATTCTATGAGTTAGAAAAGATATCTAATTTGCTTTTCAAGTCATTTCCACCACCCTAAGAATTGAGAATAATCACTTGAACATATATCCGAAGTACAGCTTTTTCACAAGTACTTATTTAGAAATAAGAAGGCAAGATTTTCATCAAACTGGAAGATAAACATGAATTGCTGTCCTGCTTCTGAAAGTACTTACCCACCACAGAAAAAAATAGGACGAAATTTGATTTTCTCTTGGAAGAGTTCTCTCTAGGTTATGGAGGCTTTCTGAAGGGTAGAAGGAAATCCCCAGTTACCCTTCCTATTGCAGCTCCACACATGTAAGCAACCATTCACATAAAGGGTTGCCCTCTCTGCTGCAACAATGCCAAAGTTATCAGTCCCATTTCGCAGAAAGGAGTACAGATCTTTTTAAACTTTGTTAGAAGACTTAAATAGCTGAAATTTTTGTCTTTCCTCTCCATCTGTGCCTATCCCATAGACTAAGGTATTCTCTCAGTCCAAAACATGGACAGACTATTCAAAACCACCAAACAAGCAGAGCTTTCTGATGGACTAACTCCAGTGGCATCCCTGGATTTTCCCATATTTTCTCTTTACTTCGTGGTACCACCCAAAGGTTATTCTGGACCGTGATGCAAAAGGGTTTCATTACACAAGAGGAAGTGCCCCATTGTTACTAGATACTCTGAAAACAGAGAAAATCCTTGACATCCCTTTATTTCATAGCCAGCCAACAAGCTGGCACTGTGTCAGAGAGAATGCAGGCACCTTTTCCAGTTGCCTTGTCAAGAAGTGTAATATATAATAATACCCTGCTTCCTTCTTGCAGAAAAACCTTTTTGTTAAAATTGGCATCTCTGTCTCATGGCCTTGAGAGCCTGAAATACAGGGTGCAACTTAATCAGCTAGAACAGTGCTGTGCTTGCTGTACTGAATGCGCTCCAAAGGCTTCCATGGTGTAACGAATGGTCAGATGGTGTGTGGACTGACTCACTTCTCCCTGTGAACACGGTATTTTGCCAGCATCTGCATTATATTGTGTCAACAATTGCAGTATTACAGAGTTGCTGCTTTCTTTTTATCTCCTGAATCCATCCATTTAACTGTTCCTGTGTCAGAATATAATAGTGCAGCTATTTCTAGTAGCCTGATGTTATCCAGCTATTTTTCTCTTGCAAACCCATCCTCAGTTGTCCCAGAAGGTTAAAAATTATAATTCTTCTGTTAATGAGTTCTTTCTGAGGCATTTAAAATGCACAACTTTGAAACACAACAGCTTCTCCCACAGGGCTACAGCAATGTGATTCACCATGCCAGAACCAACACACAATCTTCCAATGGGCTGAAAGACTGGACATTCCTCAGTGGTGTGTTCTCCCAGGAGAAAATTGCTGGGACACATGCATACTGTCCCAAGGACACTCATTATTATTATTATTATTACTTCTCGTAGTAAGCTGGGGTTTTCCCTCAGAACAAATGGAAAGAGCATGGCAAGACTGCATATAAAATTCCAGATTGTAAAGTAAGCCTGCTGCATCTGGGGAGGCCCGGTGATGTTTTTGGAGAGGTGCAGTTTCACAGTGAGGTCATCCTGTGCACGTGCACAAGGTGTGATGCCGGTTGCAAACTGCTCAGAACTTCAATCCGATCCATCAGTGTGGTAGAAAGGGGCTGTATCAGGTTGCTTGTATCTCGCACTGGAAGCAAACTGTCGAATCACAAAATCCCTGCTGCCACATATCACAGAACGAGAGAATGGTTGGGGTAGGGAGGGGCCTCTAAAGCTTATTTGGGCCAAGTATCCTGCAGTGAACAGTGACACCTTCCACTGGAACAGGCTGCTCCAAGCTCCATCCAACCTGGCCTTGAACACTTCCAGGGATGGGGCAGCCACAGCTTCTCTGGGCAATCTCTTCCTGTGGCACACTGCCCTCACAGCCAAGAATTTATTCTTAATACATAATTTAAACCTACTCTCCTTCAGCTTGAGACTATTCCTCCATGTCTTATCACTCCAGACCCTTGTGAAAAGTCCCTCTCCAGAGATCCTGGATCCCATTTAGGTACTGCAAGGTGCTCTAAGGTCTCCCCCGAGCCTTTTCCTCTCCAGGATGAAGAAACCCAACTCTCTCAGCCTGTTTCCTTAGCAGAGGTTCTCCAGCCCTCTAAGCATTTTTGTGGCCTTCTCTGGGACTTATTNGCAGAGGTTCTCCAGCCCTCTAAGCAATTTTTGTGGCCTTCTCTGGGACTTATTCCAACATATTCTTCCTGTGTTGGAGTCCTCAAAACTGGATGCAACACTGCAGGTGGCTCTCAATCAGAGCAGAGGAGAGCAGCAGAATCCCTCTCCTTGACCTTCTGCCCACGCTGTGGGGTCAGCCACATAGCTGGGGCTTTCTGGCAGCCATTACACATTGCTGTTGAACTTCTCATTCACCAGCACAATTAGTTCCTTCTCCCCAGGACTGCCCTCAACCCATTCTCCATAGGAAGAATTTATTCCAGTGTTAAAGAAATTGCACTGTCCTACGGTGTACAAGGCAGGGAGGCTGCTGCCATTAAAACACAACAATGCTCTCTGTGTATCCAGGACATGAGAAAGAGACCACACAAAGGCCATTGCAAGCAAAATAGATATGATAAACACAGAACAATTAAAAAAATAATTGCTGTTCTAATTTCTGGGGTTGTAAAACTAAAGTGCAAAGAATTTAAAACACAACATGACTAGATTGAGTCAACACTAATACAAAAAATAAAAGAGTGGTATGAGGAATCTGTGGCAGAGCTGGCAATTAAACCCATGTTTTCTAAGTCCCAGGGTGAGAATGATTGCCCCAGACCATCTTTCTTTTCAACTTAATATTTCCTCTGGCACAGCACATGTTGAAAAGCTCTGTTTTCATTATTAAATGCAGCTCATATTCATAATCAGGGACTAATGATTATATTGCTAATAAGAATTAATGCAATTTTCCAAAACCACAACCAGACATCATTGCTTAACAACTTTCTTTGTTTCGTGGTGGTTTCTTCCTTTTATTCATATACTTGTAGTCGACATTTTGTTGATTAGAGCTCAGACATTTGAAGCTTGATTCACTTATTTTTAAAGATGACTTGCACCATGTGAGCTGTCTTCAGAAGCTCACCTGGCCATCTCCTCAAAAAGCCTTTTGCAAAGTCTTCTGTCATGTTTGTCACACATAGTTGGGAAAATGTTTCAGATAGTCCAGGGCTTCTCAAACAGGACTAGATGCCTATGCTTAAAGAAATTCATTTAGCCTAGGGTCTCACAGGTTAGATTACAAAGTGTTGGGATTCAGTTTGTAGGTTAGAGCAGCTAATCTTAGGTGTTGTTAGTGCAGGAGTCTCCTTACACGCACTTTGATTCTTCAAAGTCCTCTTAGACTTGGAGATGTAGACAATGAAGACAGCAGGATCGAGAGATAATGCATTCTGCTATTCCATGGCAGAATGTATATTCTGTTATTTAAATACCTTATTAGATCTCCACAATGGCAGCTGAAATTTAGTCAACACTCAGACACTGGCATGTCAGACATCAGCCCAAGAGCTGGATCTCATTAGGCAGCTTAGGCATGTGTATCTGTCGGTGATAATTTGAAACATCCAAAACATTTAAATATCACTAGTATGACACAGCATCCATTGGGTATCTGCAGCTGATAGAGGGGTTTTTGGACACTGGGCAGGATAACCTGAGTCACATCCATTGGCAGCAGATGCCTAAATATAGACAACTGGGTTGAGACCTTTGTGTCCACATGGTGTGCATGTTCATGCTGCATGTCATACCCTAAACATGGTTGAACGTGGTTGCATCACCATAGAGAATCCATTTCTAGTGCATTGGCCTCTAGATGCTCATCTAAATCAGGTGAACTCCCTCAGGTTTTGGTTTGTTGAGCCAGTGTCGATCTGCAGCCAGATGGTTTCCATCATCTCCGTTTCTTCTATTGTTTATCATTCCTCTGAACCACTGAAAAGTCTAGTGGAAGTTAGAAGTAAGGAAAGGAGAAAAATCATACTTGGTATGGTTTTGCTCCAACCACCAGAAACCATTTGAGTTCAAGAATATCAGAGGAAAACAAAGGGGAAGACCCAGAAATATTAAAGCATTGTATTAATCTGGACTTTCCAATTTATTTTTTTTTTCACATGGAAAGAAAGGTCTAGCAAATATATATGTAAATTGGAATCTCAAAAAAAAAAAAAAAGGCATTTTGTGAGAGACTGAGAAGGTCAAGATGTAGGATTTATATTTTTGTAATTTTATATGTGTTTATGTATATAGTTAACAATCTCTTAGACTGAAAACCAACTGATAAATGACCTTCCCCTTGTACCATCCCTAACTTTCCTTTCTGCTGGCTGCAGAATTGCTCAGTGGCATTTTACCCATTAGGGACCATTTTCTTTTCTCTCCTTTTATTTTTAATTTTTTTAAGTCTGTGCTTCTCCATGCCTGTTTCATAGGTTGACTCAAGTGCTCTTTATATTCTCCTCCAGACCAGATCTTTCTTTCAAAGACTCTTTTTTCTACATACTGCATACAGATACTGCATGCAGTGCCTGTCCTTCCTATCTCACCTGGTCCCACAACCTGCTTTCAAGACTGTTCTGCTTGCATGAACTAGTCCTGAACTATCTGTCTCTTTTAATGGAGCCAGCTCACTGCACTGTAATTTCCTTCTCCAGAAGTCCCCTTTAGTCCAGGATTGTGACTTTCCTCTGCATGCCTACACAAAGCTTTCTTTCATTTTTCTCTTCCTGACATCAAAACTCAAACCCATCTCAAGACACATTCTTGATGGCTACATATCCCTGCAGCACAGGAGAGGTAGGAGCAGCATGAACAACCAAACACTCAGGAAAGAGAAGCAGCACCAAAGCCAATTAATAATAACTCATGAAACTGAGATGTCTGGAAGCAGGTGAGTTCTTCCAGAAACTTTGAATGGGTTCAGACTACAGAGAAGATTTAAGTATTTTCCCTGCCATTTGAATTCTAATCTATAGGGAACTAACCTCTTTAGATTAGATGCAAAACATAGTCTTTTCTGAGAAACCAGCACACACATACACACACACATGCACACAAAACCCTGAAGAACTGAGCTGAGATCAAAACACTTGCTACTTTGAGATTCCTCTGGTGAACTTGAATCCTAGTCTTGAAGGTGAAATCCATCTTCTGGGTCCACAGAGCTTTCTGTTCCCCTGGAACTTCTTACAATGTCTATAAAGATTTCTGCTCTTAACCTTTCTTGTGTTATAAAAAGCACAGCCACATTCCTCGTAACTATTTGATGTCTTATATAAAACCCTTTTAAAAAAATCCCAAGATAGCATCAAAAGGAAAAGTTGCCCACAGTTGTCTTTAAATGCCATGCTTATTTAATATCAACATGAATATAGAGTCACTGCTCTCTGAGTCTCATAATCCCAGACTAGCAATGGAGGTGCACAACCTAAAATCTGCCAGTTGTTTAAAAAATAATAATAAAAAAATTTGACTCCATGGGGAAAATGTGTCAAGAGTAAAAGGCGGTGAGGGTGAATTTTGGACAGAATCCAAATGCAATTGTAGGAAAGAAGCTGCTTTCTTTTTTTTGCCTTTTTTTTTTTTCCCGACAGCCTCCTGACACGCTTTCTTCAGTTTTGCCACAAAAGTTGAAGTCTTTCCTCAGGAGAAATATGTGTGTGTGCATGTGTGTGTACATGTGAGCTATGGTAGATCCAGAAATTTCAGACACAGGCAAACCTGACACCAAGGGAAGAGGGGAGCTGTAGGACCTGCCTTGTCAAAAAATGAGATATTTCAAGTAGTTTACCTTTGAAATATGTCAACTACCAGTTCCTTGCAATTCTAATTTAATTTTATTTTATTGTTCCCAGCACACACACATGCCCACAGGTGCTCATGTGTAGTCAATGTATAATGTGTATGTATATTCTAAGGAATAATTTATTTTGATTTGCTATAGTCAATGTGTAATTATGTGACAGGTCTGATCTCCGAGATGAATCATTTCTTCCTTTGTGATATGATGAGTATGTCATAACACATTAACATCCTACTGACAGCTGCAAAATATAGAGAGAATCAAAAGACTAGACCAGGAGGGCAAGATAAAATAACAAGAAAAATTGTAATAGCCATCAGGTACTGGTTTGTCTCAGTTCCCATTGACTTCAGTAGTGCCTAAGATCACGCAGAAAGCAAAGATTTGTTCATGCTTATCTCTATCATAAAGAAACAAAGAAAACTATTTTGACACTCCACTGAAATAAAAATATATTTATTTCTTCACAAGTACATTTTTTTTATTACAGTGCTAAGCAATCTATTTGCCTGATTTCATATATGTCTTAAGAAGTAGCTTGAGAGGCTGGCTATAAAGAGATTTTGCCACCCTTCCCTCTTTTTGTATGTATGCGATTCCTTTTTGGTAAGAGAAATATCATTCCTGGGTGATAGGATTAGCACCCAGGAATTTCAGTTTACAGTCATGCCTAGAGGGCTGAATCAGGACTGGAGCTAAATCATGTGCTCTTCAAATTCATGAGTCCCCAGAGAACTTGCCATCTAATTAGGAATGATATTTGCATAGCAAATGATATTAACATTAAAAAAGAGTCTTATTAGTTATTTTTTTCTTCTTATCTAGTGGAGAATGGAATGAAGTCCATTGATAAAAAATATGAGAGAAACAAGAAGGAGGGAAGGATGGGAAATCTGAAAAAAAAAAAAAAAAGTAGAACAATTAGGATATAAACCTTTAGAGACAGGGATATGAGAGAAAGAGAGGAAAAATATAAATAAGCCCAGAAACATAAAGAAACAAGATTGTTGAACTAAATACGAAATCCCCAAGAAACGTCTTCTCAATGTAGGCTTTTTCTTTTCCTTGCTCACAGTCTCTCCATGGACACGTCAGAGAAAACAGATTGGCCTTAAACTGCTCCAGTCTGAGATAGTGATATTCTTCACTGGGTGCTAAGTGTCTTCTGCAGATGAAGATACGGATGTCTTCCTGTTGCTATCAGATCCAGTTGCTATTGACAAAGGCTAAATCCGGCAGGATTTCTGAGCCCAAACCCCTATCAATGGAGAGAGGCAGAGCCCCCACTAGAGATCATGGAAAGCTGCTGCCAGTTTAAGTGCTCAGAAACGCAACTTGGACGAGTCTCCATTCTCCACTGGCCAGAGGCTAAGATTATTTTTTGTATAGACACATGTAAGCCCCCTGTGATACACTAAAGAGTCATTCCTGGGTGAGCTGTTGTGTCTAACTCACTGTGGTAGTAAAATTCATCCTTGAGTGCAGATTATTCCAGTACATCCCAGTTAAGACAGTACCACTGTAATTCCATGTTTAATGTGTATTAAATGATTCTGTAAGTCTAAGTGGTTTTGTCACCAGCTTTTTCTGTAGCTCTCACCTGAAGAAATTAACCGTTTCAATCTACAAGAAATCTTTCTTTTTTCTTTTTCTGTTCTGCTTTGCCTGTCTCCAGTTCCATGATTTGCCATGGTTGTCACAGTCTTGTGTGTGTTACTTCGCAGCATTTTAATCACTGCTAGAATATCATGTAGACCTTTTTCTTTAAAGGCAATGGGTAGTTTGCATACAAGCTGGCATGTAATCTTTCAGAAAGCTTCCTTATTGACTAACATTTACCTAGCTCAGAGGTCTGTGTTCAAAAATACTACATCAAATATTCACAGTGTTAATGAGAAAATCCATCTCTCTTTCAGTCAGTGAACTTTCGCCCATTCTTAAGGAGTGGAATTCATTTAAAGAGCAAAAATGTTTAAATAAGCTTAATTTTACTTGCTAAAATATTTTCCTTTTCCCCTGAAGTGAATTAAAACAGCAACTGAATATTTGTCAAAATTCAAAATTTCTGCAGCAGTGTTTATAAGAAGAAACAAAAAATAAAATAGAATACTTACAGACTTTAAAATGGATAATAGCAGAGTATTATTTCCACCTCAAATTAAATATATTATGTTTTCACATTGTTTTTTGACTCTACAATAATAAGATCGTATGAAAATATTAATATGTCAAATAATGTCAATTTCATGTTTGTATAGTATGTCCTCTACTTGAGTTGTTTTCATAAACCAGAGAGGAATTTGTGTTTTGGTACGAATTTTAGGTCCTGTTGTCATCTTCAGTAATGGAAATGTCATGGAAAACATGCCACACAAACTTTTTAGGGGCACTTTGTTTTGCTTTTAACTTTAGGAGTTTGAGTTTCATCTTTTCTCCTTTGCACTTTGCTCACCTTGTGCAATGACAGCCTTGTGTAAATGACAACCACTGGCTACCCCAGCTTGTGCTTCTTGATTCTCGCAGGCCACAGCTATCAAACTCTCTGGACAGAGGAGTCAAACGACTTTATAGAAGCCTGTGGATGGGATTACAAACTGGAGACAGTAATATCACTTCCAACTGTAAGAAAAGATCAGCTGATAGCAGTGCACAAAGGTCAAGTCTGGAATATTGTCAGAGTCCTCTTTGATTCACGGCATTTATTAACCTCTTTACTACCACAAGAAATGTCCTTTTCTTTCCCTGCCTCCCTTTCCTCTCTTTCTTACCCTTTTCTTTGTCTCACCATAGCATTTTATTTTCCTCCTGGCATTCCCTAAGTTTTCAGCAATTTCCATTTCTCTCCCCTATCTCACCTTTCATCAGCTGAAGAGATGAGCAGAGAAACAACTAATATTGACATTAACAGTGTTTCCAATGCATCCATGAGAGCATCTTCACCTCATGAAAAGTCTGTGTAACCCAGACCAACCCATACACAAATCTCTGACGTCCCAGAATGGGATGCAAGGGACAGTATGACCACGCTAGCGCACCAGCTATGCAAATTAACTGCACTGGCAGTCAGGTCACATCAACCCAGCCAAGCTGCTTCGGTCCTACTGAACTGCTACTGACCAATTTTTTATCACTTAGCTTGTTCCACCCCAGACTTTTTATAGAAGTCTCATCAAAACTTTAAAATGTCTTGATAGGTTTCATTCAAAGACAGGTACTATAGCTGACCCTGTTCCTGAATCAGCACTGTGATTCAAACTACATCCTCTTCGTGGTTTATACACTGATATTCTTCATGCTTCAAGTCTAAACACAGGTTTTCCTTTTTTTTTAGATGACATCTGGGACCAAACCCATGATTTTTAATTAAAATTTGAAATTTTACAGTGTGAAATCCCTAATTTCTACAGGAAGACCAAGTTTTATCTTGAAAAAAAGTGGTCAACACCCTAAAACCCTTTATTTCTACTGGAAAAAGACCTATCTTTCTTTTCTTTTTTTCTTTCTTTTTCTTTCTCCCTTTCTTTTTTATTTCTTTTTTTCTTCCTTTCTTCCTTCCTTCCTTCTTTGCTTTCTTTTTCTTTCTTTCCTTCTTTCCTTCTTTCTTTATTTCTTTATTTCTTCTTTCCTACTTTCCTTCTTTCCTTTTCTTTCTTTTTTCCTTCCTTTCTGCCTTCCTTCCTTTTCTTTCCCTTCTTTCTTTTTCTTTCTTTCTTTCTTTCCTTTCTTTCTTTCTTTCTTTCTTTCTTTCTTTCTTTCTTTCTTTCTTTCTTTCTTTCTTTCTTCCTTCTTTTTTTTAAGGAAGAAAATTTAGTGTATGGATTTTCTTGACTGTACTTAAACTTGCAATCAATTAATTTTCTAAAATATGTAACAAATTCTGTATTATTACTCAGGACAAGAACTAAAGACCATTGAAATTAATGGGAAAAGAGAAGACTTTAGGGAAGAAGACTGAAAAGCTGAGTCTCGTGATTAGGCAAAAGGATCTGTCTTTTTTGAAGTGGTGTTAAACTATTATTTCATTTTCTTGTCTGTGGTGATGAAGGTCCAGAGAAGGTCAGACTTTGCTTTTACATGTCTAGTTTGTGATTAGGATAGTCTGGTTCAGGTTTAAAATTGAGTCAATCCTTACCTCTCTGCTGGCGCACAGGACTCAACATATAAGGAATGATTTTCAAAGACACAGAGCTCAATGTTATTAGTCTTTCTGTGAGAAAATAAAGAAATTTTGAATGTTATTATCACCAGAAGTTATAATCCAGTTGGAAATAATCTATTCCCCAAGTTGTTACTGTCCATGAATTCTCCTTTTAATAAGTAACTGAAATTAAAAGTTTTCATGGAAATTATTCCTCATTCAGCATAATTTTTATAACTCTTCTGCATATTTTCTTTGTGCATAAGCAAAACTCTGCTCTTAGAAAATACATGTTTAATGTTGGAGTTGTTTCCATAAGGGGAAAAAACATCTCTCAGTGTGAATTCCTGTTATTGGAAACTGGGATCAGGAAGTAGCTTTAGTAGGACAGCTGGATTTAGAAGCTAAGTCTCCATGTGCCATTGTTTTCAGTTGTGCCTTGGATTGTCCTTCATCTCACCTTACTACTGCACTGCTGTTGCAAATGTTCTCACCTTAAGTTGTTGTACACTCACTTACTTGAGCAGTTGGATTGTTTTTTGGAGAGGGAACCACTTCATTTAAACAGTGCTTTTCATTTTTCAGAACAAGAACACAGTGTTTCTTTGTTTACATGATTACTCCTCTATCTGTGATAAAGATTGATTCAGACAATCAATAAGGGCTTTGAGGGAGAGGTGCTGTCATACCAACAGGTTTTTAATACACAGGAAACCCAACAGAGCAAAGTACTTCAGCACATGCCAAAATGACTTCCACTGACTTTACTCTCATTCTTCGTATATGTAAAGTTGGGGACATATTTAAGTACTTTGCTGAGTCAAGATTGTTCTGAGCTGTAAAACAAGGTGTTTAGCACAAAGAGCATCAATGCCCTCCAAGCTGCTGAGAGCAAGTCATTAGTGAGTGAGAAGTAAGGTTTAGATCCACAAAATGGAAAGTAAGGGAAAAAAAACCCGAGTAATAATAATGGGAAAAAGAGTCCTGAAAAGATGTGACAGTCATGACATTCATCCATAAAAATGTAAAGAAATCCAAAAAGTGAAGGTCACTGATCCATCCTTTCTTCATCAATTGTGCTGAAGTAATGCAGCTCATGGCCTATTGAATGTAAAGATCCCCTGCTGTTCTCAAACGCTGGGTACAGAAATACAATGTGCCATCGACAACTTTTAGGCCCCAGTGGGGTGAACTAAGGACAAAGTCTTCTTGAGCACCGATTTTTTCTGCTTTCTGGGGTGAAATTAAACCCCTAACAGAGTCACTATACAATTCCCACAGGCAGGGGCCATTCCTGCTGAGGCTGAAGCCAAAAATGTATCAGTAGCTTATTGAAAGCTTCATCAAGGATTCGGTTTTGATCCCATTTACACTGACCTTGCAGAACTGGAATAACTTCACTGAAGACAGAGTGATCAATCTGTATAGAGAAGACGGTACTGGTAACAACACACAACTGCAACCTTTGCCAGATTTCAGTGTCTAAATGCCCTGAGAAAAACAGGAAAATAAAACGTCATTGGGCATGAGATGCCAGCCTTACCAAAAACACATGTGAAATCCCTCTTGGAAGGGAGGTTTTTCCTATTAAAACAGCCACTCAAAAAAAAAAAAAAAATGCTCCCACTATACTGTTAAAAAAATTATTGCATCGAACGTGAGTACATGTCCTGAGCAGTAAGCTAGGTTATGCCTGCTGATCTTTTCAACTGGAAAATTCTTCCTAAAGGGCAGAATGCAACATTATGGATCATAGTCTACCAAAAAAAGAAAAAAAAAAGAAAAAAGAAAAAGAAAAAAAGAAAGAAAAAAAGGAAGAAAATTGCCCTGCAAGCTGATAAAAGCCCATCTGCCTGCTTTTGACAAGGCACTGTCATTCTTCACAGCTTCGCATCCTGTAGACATTTAGAGGGCCATAATTTGCAGTTCAGTTTTCTTTTTTTTTCACTCCTCTCTCATCTGAGTGGAGCAACGTTTGAGGAGTAGGCTAAGACGGCCTGAACTAATTCATCTTGTGACCTTTTAGTGCCTTCAGAGCAAAGTGATTTAATAGCACTTAATCTGTCAAAAAAATGAAGCTTTGTAATAACTGTATATTAAGCCAGTTTTTATGGAGCATTAACTGAAGTCCTTTCAGTTTACAAAATGGGGTGGTACCTTGTCTCTTCTACTTCTTTTTTCTTTTCCCACCCTCTCTTCCATGAATCCCTGTTATTCAGTAACACCATTTTGTATTTAAGGAAGAGAGGGAAATACTCCAGACAGGTAACTCCATGCGTCACAGGGTGCATAGGAAAGGTCTCTTCCATCCCCGTGTGATTTATGGCAGAGGGCTCTTGGAGCTGACAGGCGATGGAGCAGACAGCACATTCAGGTTCCACTGGTAATGCAGGGATCTTCTCAGGCTTGGCCATGTACCACAGGTGTTAGCTTAGGTTTCAGAAAATAAAAAGGAATTATTTGAGGACAGAGTACTGAGGATAATTTGTGACAAATAATTCCTGCTTCTATCACAGTTGTGCTTCTGGATTGCTTTCTTTAAATTAACTTCTTTAGTCTAATTTTGTTACCAATAATCCAGTTAATAATAATATTTCCTTTTTTCCTAACTTCTTTGTAGCACTGAGCTTGAAGAAATTCCATGAAGAGGCTGTCTCCTTGTCTGACTGTACAATGGTTCAGTGTGTACAATGTAACTACTAAGGAACTTCATCTTTCTATAACGCAGTTAGGTAAGAATGAAAATAAAAGAGCAATAAGAAAAATGAGCTGGTCAGTGATCCAAATTTTTAAGTCCAATGCTTTCACATTCACTTTCATCCCAAAACAAGAATCTAAAACTCTGAAAGACCAGGATATCTTTGTTAATAAAGAAAATTAGGATAACTTTCAAAATGTTTTCCCAGTGTCTGTGATAGAGACTGAACTGACTATTCTGAACACTTGCTGAGTTATAGCCTGGAGATATTATGTGGAGGATTGTAAGGGGAATGCATATTCCAAAGAAGTCTGCAAAGGGCTGTTTCACATGTTCCCTGCATGTCTTCTACCTCTAAGTCTCAGTTTTCCTACTCCAAATATATGGGACAGAGTAACTTTGCAAATCAATCCTGTATGGACAAAAATTTTTATTTCAGCTGAGTTAGACACCTGGACTTGTGATTCCCAGTTTAACAACTTCTTTCCCTCAAAGATCTCTAGTTAAAAGTATTTGTTGCTTGTTTTAAGAACTTTACACAGAACTCACAGAAGTTAAAAGTTCCCATTATTGTAAACACTTTCATGTCTTCCATTTGACTCCTGTCCTGCTGTTACTTGTAACATGCCCTTGCAGGAAAAGGGCATGTAAGAGTTTGGGGATTTGGGTTTCTTTTCTCAGAATAAATTTGCTGTAAGCAAAGAGGAGTGTCTTTGTTCTTTCTGGTCATGTCCCAGCTCTAGAAGTAATTTTGTCTCACACGTAAAACTCTGTATTCCCCTTAGTACCTCCTCATGAAATGTCTAACCAATTGTGTGATTTCCCCTGCTTGGCCCTTCTCTGTCCGTGGTGCTTATTGAGCTGAAGTGTTGGAGATCAGGATCCCAGCTGTGGGCTTACACTGTCTGGGATAACAGTACACCCACAGGCAGCCACTTAGTGCTCTAATTAATTAATCCAAAACATGCCAAATATCACCAAATCTTGGGTTTACATGGAAACTTCAAGGCTTTTGGACACTGTATGAGATGAAATTCAGAATATACACAAAAAAGGTGAGTTTACTCCATTGCACTCCCGTATCCTGGACATGTTACTTATTTTGCATCAGTTTTGTCAAAAAAACCAAAACAAAACAAAGCAAAAAAAACCCATCAACAAGACCAACCAAAAAAAACCCCCAACAAAACAAAACATAAAAACAAACAAAGAAAAACACAACAAAAAAATTAGAAACAACAAGAAAACTCAAAACCAAACACAAAAAGATTCTTTAGTCAGGTGCAAGTTCATAAGATACTTCACTTAAGTTGATTTTACTGGCAGTGGCAGGTAGAGAATCATTATTAAAGCTGTAATGAAAGCTAGTTTCAGCCATAAAGATATACAGCAGCAGTTCTTCATAACAGAGCAACAAACTGCCAAACTGCCAAATAATTACTTTTCTAGATGTGAAAACATCAGTTTTCATTAAAAACCAAGCAAACAAACAAGAGAAAAAAACAAAGCTACATCTTTGTAACTACTGTTTGGTAAACCTTCCTTCCTGGAACATCTCTCTCCCTCCCTCTGTGTGCATCTCATATTATTATCATTATTATTACTATTATCTTAATGTAGTGCTTAAATTAATCCTTTGTAAATTTTTTATAAATACACAGAATTAAAAACTTGCACAGTCCTCAGAGAATGCAAGTTAGGCAAGATGAAGCACAGATAACTAGAGGGCATGATTTAAGACAGACAGCTCCAACTCTATAAATTTTCCCAGTCAGCATTAGAGTCACTTAATATTTTATGTAGTATTCCTTGCTTATATGTGACATTTTGAGCTCCTAATAAAGATACAAGTCTGGGATTTTTTCTTCCACTCCCCTCTCGTCATTTTTTGTGGATTTGTAATTATCAAGTAACTGACAGTGGATTTTTATGTTCTTCTTTCTTTTTTTTCTTCCTTCTGGTGTATTCAATCATCATTTATCAATAATTCTGGAAGATTCGGAATGCAACTACGAAATTATCATTCTAG
>VYXC01013398.1:427624-451369 GCA_013397175.1 Platysteira castanea | reverse complement strand
AAAACTAAAAACCACCCTCACTTTCAAAACCTGCACCTTGATATTAAAAGGGAGCCAGAGCCAAGACTATAAAGACTCCCCAATCATACAGTATGACCAATGACATTTATGGTCACTCAGAAGCCCTATATTCAGCAATTTTCCTGGTCAACAAGGAACAAATGGAGAAAGCAAAACCATGAAATAAGAAAAGGAAAGGCCATTCTCTGACTTAACATTAGCAGGGAGATGTTAGAGCCAACACGTTACTCATGGATAAAATAGAGTCTTAATTAAATTGAAAATACTCTTAAGAGAACGTGTGGAAGCTATATGTTGGAACTGCCTGCCTCTCTTGCCACTTGAAAAGCACATTTTGGTATTGAAAGCACGTATCTACTCTTCCTTCAGCTTCTGCTCTCACCTGGGGAAAGGGGGGGAGGGAAGAGGAATACTAAGTAATATAATGCAAATAGAACCTAGACAGATGTTTAGTCCTGCTAGATATCTGACTGGAAAGGGGAGCTAAACTGGAGAGTGGGTGGTTTACAGATGTAAGGAATGTGTTTGCATCCTCTAGAAACCCTACACAGGACAGGGCCAGAAACCCTTTCTTTTTATAGGTAGAAGAGCCCTCAAGTGCAAATAGATTCAGGTCTGAATCCCAGGCAGACACAAGCAGTTCATCGCATTTCAGGAAACCTGGATAATTAGACAGTAGAAACCCAGAAGTTTAAGCACATGTCAGAGGGTAAAAAGAGCCATCTGACATCTCCACTTGGGCTTGTGGACTCTTGACCTGGCATCCACCCATGCCTTTATGAAAGCCCTTGCCACTTTATGACAACTCCTTCTGCTTACATTTAGCTGCTTTCTTTTTTATCACTTTTTCCTTCAGTAAATATTTTACTGAGATCCCAGTTCTCCAAACTGCCAAATAAATAAAACCTATTTAAAAATTATGTAAAAAAATAAATAAAAAGAGCACAGAAGAATGGTGGTTAGTCACAGATACTATTTCTATATACTGTGGTAGCCTAAATTTCTTGGGACTTTAGTCTTAATTGGTTTTGGGAGTATTTTTTGGGATTTTTTTTTTAACAAAACAGCAAGGCTTGTAAGGTGAAGACTTACATTTTTTTGCTCTAGCTGTTTTGAAGCTCTAAACTTGATTACAGCAACTTGATGGTTTTGTAACAATACTTAGACCCTGCTTTTTCCTTTTAAGTAGTTTTATTGTGCAATACAGACTCCATACAAACATATATATTACATACACACATGTATGTATGCAAACATACATATCATGGTGGTCATAGATACCATTCTGCTCTGCAGCTTGATATTGAGATTGTCCATGAAATAACAGACTGTGAGTGTGGCATGGGAATACAGTGTGTTCTCTCACTTTTCTGCAGACCTCTAGCCCTAGATAAAGTCCGCTGCTCTTCCAGTCAAACAGAACTTGATGTATCTGTAATGTTCCAGAGAAATCTACCTCTATTCCCTAAAGTATTTCAAGGTTTTATTTTGAGACCCCTGCAGGATGGAAAGGGACAATGAGAGTTTGGTGTTTTGTTGGCATTTATGTACCGCAGACAGGATCAATAAAGCTCATAGTCATGTATTTTACTATGAAACATACAATAACTATAATATAAAAAATCCTACCAGAACAATACTTTGGAGATACAGTTCGAAGTGAAGCAGAATGCTGGATTTGGAACAGGGAGTTAGCCATAAGAACAGCAAGAATATGGGGTATCATGACAGGTAATAACACTTGGTGGATTTCCCTAATTTTAAAAGACAGAATGAAGGACTGGGATCACACATCTAATTTTGGTCCTAGCTACTGTCCCTGGGCATGAGCCTGGACAGTGACATTTTATTCCGCTCACATCTGTGCTAGGAATATAGAAGGAAAAGAACTATGCACATCTAGATAAACTCCAGCAGGGCCACAGAAGACATTTCAAGTCTCCCTGGCATCAGTATGTATGATCCTAAACCACGGATGAAATTTATAGAAATTTTTAAATCAATTAACATGTTAAGTTCTGAAGAGATATTGTAAACCGTCCAAAGTAATAAAATCAGCAATGCATGGCATTACTTTTCCTCTATGAAGAGCTTGAATAAATAAGACATTTATAAAAATGAGCAGAAAATATGAAATGAATATCCCAAGAACCATGAAAAAATATAAGCTAAAAGAGAAATTGAATTTTCCTCTGACTTTCTGAGAGAGAATGCAGCTGTGGATTTTATACATAATTTATAAGGGAAATTGGCCAGTTCACTCAGGTATACACCATATCAACTTTTAGGAAAGATTAAGCAAGCTGTCTTCTTTTAATTGAAATCAAATATAGTCACAGAAGAAAATGACTTCTGCCCATCGAGGAAAATGGTGCTGTCACATGGCCAACAGCATTTACAGTGTACATGGGGCTTTCTTCTACAAAGTAAACTTCTGTCTCAGTTCTTGAGCAGCCACAAAATGGTGTGACTACTGGCAGCTTCCCCCATCCCCGAGCCAGTTCTTCCTCACCACTGTCAGTACAAACTCTTACATTTGACTTTGTGTACAGTAAGGTAAACTCATGTCCTGCATACTGTTTGCATCTCTAAGAACACAAGAATTGGCATAATAGATCAAACTAGTGATCCATTTAGTTTAATATCCTACCTCTGAATTAAGTGTAGGATGCTTCAGAGAAAGTTGTAAGGAAACCTTTAGTGGGCAATAATGGAATGACCTGTCACAGGGAAAATTTGGTGGGGACCTCCAAAACCACTGAATGCAATTTCCTGCTGTGTCAGGCACCACATCCTGAAATGCTCTTCCTAAATATATGAAGCTCAGTCTTGTTAAATAAAATGCAATCTCTTTCACTCTTTCACCTCTCCTGGACTCTCTGTAATTAATAAGAAAGGTGACCACCAGTCCAAGGTTCTCTTATTGGCCCTGTCCCTGTCTTTTTGCCTATGTTGCTGCCATATTTTCTTTAGTTAGCCGCTCAAACTCTCAGTGATTCATTTTTCCAACCTGTAATTAGGCTTCCTTATTTCACTGAAAGAGGCTTGTGATGACTACAGAGATCCTCAGCAAAAAAGCTTGTGCAGGTCTAAGTGCTTATTCTGACAATAAAAATAAAGACACAAACACAATCAACTTTTAAATTAGCCAGCAGAGCACAGGGTGACAATACTCTGGTGATGAAAAAACACTGGTCATGCAGCTGTCACTGCTAGTGGACAAGGGAAGATTCAGCTGCTTCTTCAAGAGAATTGCTGGAATTTTGACCTGCCAGCTAGCAGTGGCTGCTCTTTGGCTAAATGGGGAGAGTTGTGCTTCTTGAGAACCCTCCCAGGCAGCTTTACAGGCTGGCCAAGTTGTTATGACCCTCGAACCTGGCGCTCTTTACCCATCTCTGGGAGTGTTCAAGGACTGTTTGGATGGAGCTCTCAGCAACCTGGTCTAGAGAAAGGTGTCCCTGCCCATGGCAGGGGGATGGAACCAGATGAGCTTTAAGGTCCCTTCCAAGCCAGGCCATTCTGTGGCCACGTGACTCTGAGAAGGACGAAGCAGACCAGCAATCCCCACCCCTGAGAGCACTGTCCAGGGATGCTTCGTCTAGGACTTCCAGACAGCAGGAATTAGTAACCTAAGCCTAAAGTGAGCCCATGTTGCCACCAGCCAGCCGTCTGAACCCAGTAATTGCCGCTGACCTTCCAAGTCTTGCCGTGAACCTCTGCAGCTCTTCAGATGCAATCTGAAATATAAGACAGCAGGTAAATAAACACATGACTAAATTCTGAACTTCACAGCAACCTAGGGAAAAAGATCAGATAATACATTTCTACACAAGCTGAACAAGAGCTATTCAGCAGTCTTTTTTAATCCCTTTATAAAAAGGCTTAGGATTTGGCTGTTCTTTAGCTCAAGTAAAATGAGTTTTTAAAATTGACACAATGGGGTAGGTTGAAACTTATTTGATGGACAAGTTGCTCAAATCTATGCTGAATACCTAGTACATGTTGAAACTACCAAAAGGAAGGGCATACAAAGTTCAAGGCAAATATATGTTGTTGAATATTTACAAACAAAACAAACTTCTTCCTTGTTCAGGAAAAAAAAAGTCATGAAGTCCTTTTTTGCATTGGTTCTCTGCAGATGTAATCTGGATGGACACAGCATAACCTCATGTTTGTGTAAACTGAAAAATGCCAGAAGTCTTTTATTCTATTCCTAGATCCACACACCTTCCCAAAATCAGAGTTGAATCCTGTAATGTATTTCCTAATGCTTCTCCAGTTTGACAAGAAATATTTCAGTAAAAAGCTATTCCAGTAAAATACCTGAATTTTCTCTACTACTTTGAAGTATCCACTAAGGATTCAAAATTTGTGTGTTTTTGTGAGGATGTATATGCATCTATTTCTATATACATACATATGAGGAAAACAGATATACAGAATCAGCATCAGCAGGCATCAGCATCTAGAAACAGCAGACAGATTGCAGCAGAAACCAGAGACTATTTTTTTATTTCCCAACACTTCAGTCACATCTAAAATCAATTATCAATATTAATAGGACTCTTTCCATTGACTTCAGTGTGCTTTTGAGCAGGTCTTGACAGAGGAGTCCAGATCTGCAGTGCCATTAAAGAGACTTGACAGAAGGATCAAGTTTGCCTGCCCTAGTCCTGCCTCTCAGACCTCATTTGTAATCTGATCAATAACCCTTTCTAAGTTCTTTTGTTTAAGGATCAATTTCTATTCTTGTTTCTGAGGATGGAGAACTGTAACCAGTATTTTGTACTACCTCACGAACAGCCAGGAAAGAGTAACTCAGGCAAAGTGACATGGTCCAGGGAACATTGCTCTTTATCAGTTCTGTTATTCCATGAACAATTTTATTAGTGAGATCCAGATGACTCTTTCAGAGAATAAAATAATGCTATGCATTATTAGGATAAGATAGGGAAAAGGGCAAAGAAGGGAATTCAAGGGAATAACTCCCTTTTTTTGCTATTTTTTGTGGGGGGTTTTTTTTTTTTTTTTTTTTTTTTTTTTTTTTTTTTTTTTTTTTTTTTTTTTTTTTTTTTTTTTTTTTTTTTTGTGGGGGTTTTTTTTTTTTTTTTTTTTTTTTTTTTTGTTTTTTTTGTTTTTTTTGTTTTTTGTTTTTTGTTTTGTTTTGTTTTTTTTAAATAAAAGCTTTACATAGGTGTATAAACCAGACAGCTCTAGACCTTAGAGAAAGAGCTGGCATATAATCAGGGAAAGTTTTCCTCCAGAGAACTGCACTTAACAATTAAATAACAACTGTTATGTAAAAGTCATCAAGGCATGGGACGAATCCATTGATCAATTTTTTCGGTCTAAAAAGGGGTTGAAATATGATTTCTGGGTTGTATCTCAAGATTGTCAAAGATGTACATTCCACCCCAGACTTCTGTATTTCCATTGCAACACTTCCAAACATTAATTTTGACCATTGCACAAACCCTTTGATGACTACAGGAGATAACTGGCTGTTGACAACAACCTTATTGTCAGAGAAGTCTTTCCTCACTTGGGTTTAGACACCTGTGCACCACAAGGCAGAGTTTTACTGTTCAGCCAACACAGAAACCACAGTGGTGGTGAAGTTCACACATCCCTGTTGCCCTGGTTTTCGTAAGCCTTCTGTTTTCAACCTTGGAGTCAGATTCTTTCACACAGATTCATGTAAATAATAGCCAATGTTTACTTAACGGTATTTTCTGTTTTTCATTCCTTTTGTGATAAGAGAACTCTGATGAGCACCTTTCTTCTCCAGTGGGATTGAGAAGGAAGTGACATGTCCTCCAATCCCTTGTGGAGTTGGGACGTGTATAAGAATGAGATAATGTAAACAATAAAGGTCTATTTTCCTCCTTTCTGCTGAACCTGGCAGGTGTGAGAGCGTCTTTATTGTGTCTCCCCAGACACACATCCCCACAATCTTATTTTACATGTTCTTTAGCTCTCTGACAAACTCTCACAAAAAAAGTAACTGAGAAAAATGGAGGAAATTGGGTTATTACAGCAAGACACCTTAAGAAACATAATGATGGCTCTGGGGTGCTGCACAGATTCTGATAAAATTAGGATAGAAGAAGAGTTAGGGACATGGGAGAAGAGAAAACATTCCCCTTTAGGCCAAGACATAGAGACACAGAAAAGAAGACTCTTTACAGAATTACTTCTCTTGCTTTCTTTTCTTTTCTTTTTCTTTTTTCTTTTTTTTTAACTCATTGGCATTTGTAGCACACCAGCATTCCCTAAAATCATGAATGTGGTGTTTACACCTTCTTCTAAATCATTAATGAGACTGCCAAATGAGAATGCACCAAACACAAATCCCTTTTATAAACACTTTCCCCTTGGCTTGCTGCATTGTTATTTATTACCAAAGCTTGTTTATATACCTAGGGCACTTTTTACTCCATCTGACAGAATTCAAATTCAAGTCAGTTTGGATTAATTTTGTTCATCAGCTAATTTCATAATTAATTTTTAAAAGTCAAGACTTTCTGGGGGTCTCGGTTTTGCTTTTTTTTCTTGCTTTTTCTTGTTTCTTTTTTCCCTTGCCTTTTTTTTTTTTTTTTTGTCTTTCTTATCTGCTCTTTTCTTCTGCCTGTAAGCCACCAAAAGATGGCAAACATATTATTGATTATGAACATGCTATTCAAATGTATTAAATGATTTTCAGATGCTGTCCCTGACATGATGCATTTACAGAGTGAAATTAGTGAGATAATTGTAACAGTTGCCCTTCACTGAGGATGACTGTACTTAACAATTGTGTTATTAAACTAATGACTTCACAGGTATTTAAGATCCATCTGCTGCTGCCAAACATAAAAATTATTCTAAATATTAAAAACTGTAAGGGGAGAGGAATCTGAAAGAAGACAGGACACTGAATAGATAAATAAGGACTAAACAGATGCTCATGTACTTAAATTATATTGTGCTGCTCAAATCTGCAATGGAATATTTGGCTGCAAAACACTGCATGTCCTAGAGCATGTTCTGTATTTTCATATTTGTTTTATAACATTTTGGGCTGTTCTTGATGCTTGACAGCTTTGTGTCACTAGGGACCCACCAGTGTGGGATAGTGGGAGGCAAGTTCTGATGAAAGATTTCACTCTTACCTAACAACTTGATGGTATCTGAAGTGGATGATCTCATATCTCTGTTTGGACCCATTTCCTCTGCTGCACATGCTGGAACAAAACATGGAGAAGAAGACTAAGCCTAAAAATTAATATCTGATCCAGAGGTGATCTTCTCTCAGTTTGTCCCTCTTCTTTCTTTCTCTCTCTTACATACACACATTTAGCCCTTCCTGTTTCTGAAAAACACCAGTCCAGACATAGGAAAGAAATACTTAAAGGACTGCAGTCAAAGATTGCAGTTCTGTTCCTAATGTTACCTTAAAAAAAAAGCCCAAAACAACACTTTCTTCCTGAGAAAGTAAACCACTAAGGAGAGGATCAGAGAATGGTTTGGGCTCAAAGGGACCAGATAATGGGAATAAGATTGTTCTAACCTCCCTGCCATGGAAGGAACACCGCCTGCCAGACCAGGTTGCTCAAAGCCCTGGATACTAAACTGATTTTCCAAAAACCCCAAGAGGTCAACAGCAGAACTCAAAACCCAGCCCAGAAATTTACTGTTCTGTATTTTGGCAGTCATGCTACTTCTACACCCTCTATTTCAGATTTCACCAGTGAGGGATGTTTCTGCGTGTATGGTGTTCCTTCCCAAACATTTTTCAACATAGCACTTTATGACTTTCTATACTGGGATTTCCTGCAAAAAAAGAACAAACATCTACACCAACCTGTACCCCAAGGTTTTTTAATAAACTCCCAACAAATCCCTGTAGATCTCTAAGTATCTCATTGTCAGAAATGCAATAAATTTCTGCACAAAAATGGTAACACCTTGAATTACTGACTGTCCAGACTCTTCTTATCTACCAGCAAAAATGATAAAATAATCAATATTTTTCATTTTCAAAGAGTCTTAGCGATAAAGAGATAACATTTTGCTCTACTTTATTTTTTCTTTTCTTTTTTTTTTGAGGGGGGGAAAACCAGTTGGCCTCAAATAATGCCACGATAACAATTACCACCAAGAGCCAGCTATATGCCCAGGTGTAAGTATCTGTTTACTTCAGTACTATGTGCCTACATCTCACTTCACATAGAACATCATTGGACATCACCATGTAAGACTTGCCTGAAAGTCTTGGTTTCACCACAAAATCCAATTTTAGGACCTTAAAAATTTTCAAAAACCTAAATTATTCGAGCAAAGTAATAACTTTGGCTCTTCTGTCCTTACATCTGTCAAATAATAGCAAAAGCACATTCTTTTAAGCCTTACATGAGCTTTCTGGCAACAGTCTTGCTCAGTATAATTGAATATAGGTCAGGCTGGCTAAACACTGGGGAGACAATTTAGTCGTCTATGCATAGTCACCCACAGCAACTTCTAACCTCCCTTTGTCTCTGGGACATTCACCAGTGACAGAAGATCTACAGGAGATCGATGCCCTTCTGGAGAGGCACCAAGAGCCTGGGGGAAGCAGGAGATGATGAGCTCAGTATGTCATGAGGCGATGACACTTAGGTCAAAGACTCGTATCTTCAAACCATCCCTGGACACAGGAGCATGTTTTAGTCACAAAACTGGAGGGAGTTTCATCTGGAGCTAAATATCTGCTTGGAACATTACTTAACCGCCTTAGAAACCATTTGGTTTGGTAAATACCAAACTCCACATTTTAGAAGGCGTGACCCAAATTCACATGTAAGTCTACAGCAAAAGTACTTAATAGAATTTTGGAAACCTGACTCCTTCTCTTGAGTGTTTTCACCTGCCAGTGTTCAACATGGCAAAAGCCCAGAGTTCTGTCACTCTAAGAAACAGCAGGGTATTGGGCAGAAGTGTCTTTAATTTATGTATTCTGGCTGTGCTCCAAAATCAGTGGTCATCTGAGTTCAGCCTAAAAGGTGAATGAAGGTTGAAGTGATTGGTTAAGGTTTTTCTTGTACATCAGTGTCTAGAAAACACATATGAATACATGTTTTCCCATGTGCTGAGTATGATTTTTTACGTTATTATCATTTGTTTCAAGGTTTCCAATTGCCCGGACATCATTTAATTTTATTTTAACAAGTGATCTAGGCGTATCTGTTCCCCAACCTTTGTACCTCACACTGAGCAGGTCAAAAAACTTGACCAAAAAAATGCTGATCTGATAAAAGAGGAGAAGAGAGAGAGAGAGAGATAAAGAAAGATAATAAGATTTTAAAGATACACATTTTAAAAATGGTTCATGTCCAAGAAATCTGTACACCAAAAATCATAGATGGTGTGAAGATGCTTGCTTTATATATTACAGAACATTCAAGTTCTTTATTCCATAACAAGTAGCACAGGGATTTAATAATGCAGGGATCTGAGGCTAGGTCTTTAAAATTCAAGCAACTACCATGATTATCAGGTTATTTCAGGTAATCAGTGATTCTGGTGTACGGGTGTTTCTCGGTTTGGTTTGATTTGGTTTTAATTCTGATTAACTTTCTCAAATGAGTCTGATTTCACTCCTATACTTAAATGTAAACACAGTTTGAGATTATGTCCTGATATTTTTTCTTCCTGCTGTCCTTGCAATTGGCCCTGATTGTTTTTTTGCTGGAATATAATGGAAATGTACAGGAAAAAAAAAAAAAAATTAAGGCTCTTTGTTAATTCCACCAGCAGTGGGATTTTTATAAGTATATTTTGGAAATGCATATCCTTGCAGTGATTCCATTCAATCCGGGATAAAACAGAACAGTCTCTACTGTTATTCTTTTTGCCATCCATCAGTGAGAAAGCTCAGTCACAGATAAGTGTTTACAAGTCACTTTACCTGAGCATCATCTCTGTGTACCATTCACGACAGCCAAAAACCTGTGCCTCCATGACAGCAGAGATATTTGATGTGGACCATGCAGCTAAGCCACCCCCAGGCCTGTATCCTTGGCGATGACAGACCCAGTTTGCAAGCTGAGTGTCTGTCATTCTTCTGCATTTCTGATTCTCTGTTTTGTGTTTCTGTTTGTCCTTATTTTCCCCTTGGGAAGACAGGACAAAAATTTGGTGTCAGTCAATCACTGAGGGATCTCTGGTCCTATCAGAACAATTTTGCGTATATTCAGTGTCACTTGAAGCTCTGGACGTATTTTGTTGGTGCTTCAGAAGCCGTGTGCACTGGCCATGTGAAAAAGCAACACCTGGGGGAACCAAGGTGATGTCTCAGTGTGGTGGTGCAAAAAGTATTTTGCTCTTTCGGTTGGTGTAGAATTTGTTTGCAGTTAATTGACCAAATCAAAAATCCTCATCTAATCCCAATGCCTCATCCAAATTGTTATTCTTCATGGATTTCTACTTCAAGTTAGTCTACTATATATCTACAGATATGAAATACAGGGCTGAAAATCCAGAAGGGAGTTTTTGGCTTGGTACAGCTGGAGATTGAGGATGGATACTGTGCATCCAGTAGCAATGGCAAAACAATGGCATGTCTTTATTCTTTAGTCTTATGTAGCAGCTGACTGAAATATCTAGCTACTGTTCATCTTCATTCTGACTCTCACAAATCCAATTCTGCACAGGGAGAACAGAAATAAAAATTAGATTCTATGATTCTGATTCTTTAAAGAAACCCAAAAAAGAAACACATTACTATATCTCATCATACCTTTTCAAAAATAATGTCGTTATTGAATGGTCATAAGTACACGTTAGCCTCTGTAGTAACTGATACAGATTACCAGGATTTATTGAATTAATCCCTAATTTTCATTGGTAAAAGGCTGTTGGGTAAACAGGGTTTCTATGGTGTAGATGAAGATATTCTGAGCCACACATCAGGTACTTGGACCAGAAGAAAGTAGATCAATTTGTGATTAGTTAATGATTGTTGTTTCATGTAAAATTGCAAGATGATTAGTGAAAGATTTAAGACCCTTTTCCTTAAAAGAAAAAAGAAAAGTCATATATGGTTGGACATTACATGCCAATACCTACAGGAAGGTGTAGCTGTAGACTTCGACAGTTCTTGCAGTCAGCAAGAGTCAGGAGCACCTCTGACCTTCTGTCAGTGCTCTGGGCTCAGTCAAATGCTTGTAATTCTCACAGTAAAAGGGACATCCATTAAAAATGAAGAAATAATTTTTATTGCTAGCTCATTTTTCTAATCATATCTAATCATATTTTAATCATATCTAATAATAATAATATCTATTTTCTAATCATATCTAGTGCTACTGGTCAACCAGCAATTGTTACCATTGTTGTTGTTGTTGTTGTTGTTGTTGTTGTTGTTGTTCTTCTTCTTCTTCTTCTTCTTCTCCTCCTCTTCCTCTTCTCCTTTTCTTTTCTTCTTGCTCTTCTTTCCTGCCATATTTTTTTATTATAAGGTGAGGAGAACAGTTGACTGTGGAAACCTGGGACAGCCAGGATTTAAGCAGAAAACTTGCTTAGAAACAGAGTGCTAAATAGCTCTATCAAAATGATTCAATGCTTGCACTGAGATACAAACACTTTGCAGTCAAATGTCAAGTCAATCTGAATATGCCCTGGCAAATCTACCAAAGAATAGTCTTATCTGGAGAGCCCTGAGGTTAATGTGATGCTTACACTGGGTTTTAGAGGAGAGTGAGTAACAGCCTGGGGTTTGGCCTGAATTTAGTCTTTCCAACTATGAGAATTTTAAGAGCTTTTAACAGGCAGAGCATTACGAGACTCTTGACAAACTTGTGTCTGAGAGGGATTTTAAGAAATTACTTCAAAGGAGGATATCAGAAAAGGCATTGCCTTCCTAACAGATGGACAAAGCTAAAGAGACTTTGCAACACTGCTATCTCAATAGCATATGTTTATTTGTTTCCATTCATAGCAACCTACAGCAAAAGAAGGTGGACTTTCATTTTCCTCACTTTCCCTGCGAGTCTGTATGGTGGTTTATAAAAAGAATCATAAAGTGACAGAGTGAATATTTCATATATAACTTTAGAGCTTACCTAAAATCCTTTCAATCTGCCTGTGTAGGGAGCTACACCAACGTGATAACCTGCGTACCTATTTTAATGATATATTTTCTGAGCAGAAAAGCCATATGCCACCTTTTTGTCCTGCGCAATGAAACCTAATGAGGAGAAATCCAAGCTATTGCAGAAGATTAGAAAGGGGTAAAAATTCTCAGATACTGTGGATGAAAATTTGTAAAGTTAGCTGCAAATATCATTGCACAGCCCCTGACCGTTATTTTTAATCTCTCATTGACAAGGAAAAGCTTGCTGGGAGTTGGGACTTGTTATCTTCGTTTTATGGGCCACTGCTCTCGGAATAACAGCGCTGATGGAGCACTGGTGGTGAGTCAGTTGGGAAGGAGAAATGGACAACAGAGCCACACGGCACACGGCGTCTGAGGAACAGAGAGAGAAGTGCTATTAATGTTTCTGGCAAAGAATAGCAATTTCTTCATCAGTGGAAGGAGCCCTTTTTTTTACACCACATAAATAATTTCTTTCCTTATTTACTCATTCATTTTGATGTTGATCTCATTCAGAGTGATGTGAGCTTACTTTTATTTAAAACCAGTTAGATGAGAAATGAGAAGTTTTGAAACACATTTCCAGGGAAATTTGGAGGCATGCTGTGTTTTCTTTTTCTTTAAAATATATTAACATGTTTGCTTTGAATACTGGTATCTGAGTATCTCAGTTTTGATGCTATTACCCATGACATCTACCCATGGTAGCTCCTCTCCTGCTACCAGCTCCACCCTCTCCCACATCAGAAAAGGGAAAGCAAGGCAGATAAAAAAGGACAATGGAGATAATACATCTTTTAGTCACATCGTATCTCAGCTGTCAGGTTTTTCAATGAGGACTCTTAGAGATCCAGGAACATGGAGTGGAGATGAGAGCTCCCACTCACACTTCCCTCTATTGAGGACGCAAACACTGTGTCGCACTTAACTGAAGACTGCCCTGTTAAAACCAGCAAAGCCCTCCGAATTGTATGTAACACAATTTTGTGCAAATCACATGTGATATAAAAGTCATTTATGCTTCATTCCTTCAGTTTATGTGGTGTTTAAATGACAACCCTTGCACTAGCAATACTTTATATGCCACTCATTTCCCTGATTTTTGGAATAAAGCCTATTTTCTGCCATCTACTCATTGACACTAATGACAAAACTTCCACCCGTCTTAAAACCTAAAGTTGTTAGATAAAGGAAGTTAAAAACCATTTCTGTGTGGAGAGCTCCAGTACTGCAATTGCACATAAAATTTCAGTTTACTCTTCTCACTGACTTCTTTCACAGAAGGGGGGCATACGTTTATTTATTTGTTTCACTGAAAACAAGATAATTAGCTCAGCTCCTCTATGTAAAGAACAAGCAGAAGTTTGTTGAGAAGTAGACATGTGAGGTGAACATTAAATTCCTATACTTTACCTCACAGTGAAAATTTAATGCCTGAAGTCCACTGGGATTTTAGTTTAAGGTATATTAACTACCCCATAGTAACAATTTGCAAGAAAGACCAAAGAAAAAACAGCAAATGGGATAGGAAGGTTATTTTATACTCAGTACACAGAAGCAAAAGGGCTGCTAGTTCATAGAATTGTCAACATTTTTGACACAGATAATTCTGAAAACATCCACTAGTTTGATATCCATCTGGACCTAATGAGATTCGACACAGCAGACCCCCTTGAACTTCCATCCCCAGAATGTTTTCACCTTGCCTTTTGGATGTGCTCACAAGGGAGATGTGTTGGTCCTTTCATGTCAGACCTTAATTGGAGCACACATTCCCTTCCTCACTGCATCTGTTTCACTAGGGACTTTCATCAGACGGAGTAAAGGGCTTTTTCACTCTCTCAGCCCCCTTTAGTACAGAGCATTCAGCTTCTTCTACAAAGTGTCTTCATTTTTTCCCCCCTGTTTTTGAGGTCTCCTACTCGTTCTACTATTGAAATGTTGTCTTTGTGCAGTCTGTCCTCTGTATTAACTTCTTCTTGTGCATGGATCTGTCTATGGAGTCTGCATTGGAGGGGAGAGTGAGGGCTCAGGCTAACTTTGCATTTCATCCTGGCTTTCTACATTTATGAATGTATTTTCCATCAGCATTGTATAATGTGGGAGATTTTCATCTTTCATTTTTTAACCTGTTCTCCACATCTATTCAGGAACCTTCATCTCTGTTCCCCACATTTTTTAGACCCAGAGATCCACTTTTTTTATTATGCCAAATCTCTCTACTTCAGTCCCACTTGCCTTATTACTTTTGCTTTATGAGTCCCTTTCAGAGAGTACTTCTTCTTTTCCCTGTACCCTTTGTTCTTGTACTTTCTTTTTTCCCTTGTTAAATGCCACACAAAGGTGTCTTTCAGTAGACAGAATGGTCCCTATCGGTCTGATAATTGTGTTGGCTGTACTCATATAAATGTTATTAGGAACCAGAAGATTTGACCTTGCTGGGTGTTTCTCAGTCACTGTTGTGGCTCAGATTTTGGATCTCAGCTGAGCAAATCATGTAAACATCTGCTGTTTTCTGCAAGACTGCTATTCTAGCTGATTTGATTCAATTCGATTTGATCCAATTCAGCTCTATGTAGAGCACTGCAATTCCCACTGTATCATGGTATTTAATGCCTTCCAATACCACAGAGACCAACAAATGTCTAACTCTTAAGGGTGATTCTGCTTCTCAGCTTCACTGCTGTCAACAGAAACTGCGCTCTTTTTTGTCAAATCCTGTGCTGAATTATGATCTCTACTCTTTGACTTCTGTGAAACTGTATCTGCCTGCAAACTGTAGGGAAAAAAATGTGCAGATGTAATAGGCTAATTTTATCCACTCCTTTCTTACAAACTGCTTAACAATTCAGCTTCATGAAACCAAAATAATAATATGATGACAACATAGAAGATAAATCTATCATCTCCAAACCAAAAAGTTTTGCCTTATCCATATTTCTCCATTGCTTAGATTGTAATAAATGATTTTGAACTTAACTATGTCATTGCAAAGCATTATATAAAGTACACGATCGTGTTTAGAATGCATGCTGAATTTCAGCTGCGTTTTTGTTTTTTTTTTTTTTTTTTAATGTGACTCTTAGGTGACTGCTTCGAAAACAGCAGCAAACAATTTTGCAATGATTGACTTCTGAATGCAGCCTTTAATGGGACTGAGACAGTGAGAGTCAATCTGATTTTACTAGGCTTTACCACACCTGTTAGGAAAGTGACTTTCAAATTCACAAAAAGAATGAATTTCATAAAATCCAGAGGAAATTTATTTTGGATGTATAATTTAACATATATTTGACATGATTCAGATAGTTACTCATAGAAAAGCAGAAAAGGCTCAATTCTAAAATAGTGTTCAGCATTTATCGCAGAAGAAAGACAGCCAAAATAGAGGCCACCACTCTTGAGACTCTGAGATAGCTAGATAGATCTGACTATTCATTTAGATTGCATTACTGATCAAAGCATACCTTCCAAACAGGGTGTAAAAAAACCTCTCCTGCTACAAGAAGGTGCATTCTGATAATAAAATTTAATAATTACTTTTCTAAAGTGTCTTTCTCACCCAATTAACAGGCCATTACTGTCAAACACTCAGGACTTAACAGGTTATGTACCACAGTGTAGTGCACCAAGTAAGAAATGGAGTGCAAGGACATTTCTGTCCAGCCTGACTTTGTAGGATCAGTGGTGCCCTGTACCTTTACTACTGTGGCACTTGTTCTAGGATGCTTGACCCAAAAATCCAGATACAGGATGAGATGAGTCAAGCCTCCAAACCAAATTGACCAGAGGTGTTGTTGCAATCCGGTTTAAACCCAGAAGAGCAAAGAAAACTAGGTCTCTGTGCATAACCCAGAACGAACTTTGAGAAGGTTCAAAATATTCCCAAAAACGAGATAAAAACTAAACAAGTCTAGATGCTGGTGCCAAAAATTGATGTATTTTTATTTAATAGTAAAAGAAGCAAAGAGAAAGAAAAAGTAGAGAAAAGTTTAGGAAAAAAGCCAAGGTTATTTTAAAAGGCATAGGATAGCTCACCACCACACTGTGCTACCCTTGGTGCTGCCAAGACGGGGTGGGAGGAGCAGAACAGTTTTTACCTCTTCTTCTTCCCTCACTTTTCCCTCCGTGGCTTGCACCAGTTTTGTCTTCCTTTTTAAAGGCCTAAGGGCAGGCTACGCACGGTCTATGACATGGCATTTTTGAAGCTTTTCAGGTCTTGAGCAGTCATAATGACGAAGCACCTTTTGGAGTCTTTCTCTTATTATTAGGCTCTTACAGGTGTGCAGAGAGATTCGGTGCTGTGTGCAAAGGCAGTCTGGTAGGACAGCACAAACAATTCTTTCTAGAAAGGTGTGCACACAGCAGAAGTTTTACTGCTTCAATTTACAAGGACAGGTATGACAACTCTATTTTGAAGGCTTAATGAGACGGAGACTCTGGAGACTCTTCCAACTAAGGGCATGCATCTGAACCAGTCNTTACCTCTTCTTCTTCCCTCACTTTTCCCTCCGTGGCTTGCACCAGTTTTGTCTTCCTTTTTAAAGGCCTAAGGGCAGGCTACGCACGGTCTATGACATGGCATTTTTGAAGCTTTTCAGGTCTTGAGCAGTCATAATGACGAAGCACCTTTTGGAGTCTTTCTCTTATTATTAGGCTCTTACAGGTGTGCAGAGAGATTCGGTGCTGTGTGCAAAGGCAGTCTGGTAGGACAGCACAAACAATTCTTTCTAGAAAGGTGTGCACACAGCAGAAGTTTTACTGCTTCAATTTACAAGGACAGGTATGACAACTCTATTTTGAAGGCTTAATGAGACGGAGACTCTGGAGACTCTTCCAACTAAGGGCATGCATCTGAACCAGTCATCATAGAATCACAGACTGGTTTGGTTTGGGAGGAACTTTAAAGATTACCCAGTTCCTACCCCCTGCCATGGGCAGGAACACCTTCCACTATTCCAGGTTGCTCCAAGTCCTGCCCAACTTTGGCTTGAACACATCTTCACAGCTTCTCTGGGCAGCCTGTGCCAGGGCCTCACCACCCACACACAAAAGAATTTCTTCCTGATAGCTTCTCTAAACCTATATTTTTTCAGTTTAAAGCCATTAGTCAGGACTTGCTTTAGCCAGGTCCTTCCAGTGGGAGCAGCTGGACTCAAGAGTTCTGAAAATTCAGCGATAACAGCTAAATTTTCTATAACCCGGGCAACATTTTGATATTTTTGTGTAACTATTATGAGCAATAAATAAACCCCAAAACTCCAACGTTAGTGACTTGTCAACATTAAGAATTTTTTTTTAATTTCTGCAAGAAAATAAGTACCCATGAAAGGCAGAGGTTGAGGCTAAGATGGAGCGCAGATTTTGAGCAAGCAGCAGGGACTCCTCTGCTTTGGGGAGAGGAAAATGGATAACCTGAAAGAAGCCCCCGTGGAAAGTCACATTGTTCTAAGTATGACTTCCTAAAGTAAAAAACAAAATTCACAAATAAAATCAGATGGATGTATGATCTAGCTTAGACCATCATTGGAAATATGCTGTAAGAGGCATTTTTTTTATGTAGCTCAGTTAGTTTCTCACTTGTTTGAATACAAGATGCCTGTTTCCTTTTCCCCCAAAAAACCTTCCCTTTGTTTCAGCACCTTCTGCCTAAGCACTTCAGCATATTGCATTATACACACTGTGAAATTTGGCGGTGTAAATCTTCTCTCTGTGTAGAGTCCTTGTTTTTTGTTTATAAAAAATAGAATGTAAGGGGACATAAAACGTAAGTGAATCAAGCCCTCAGCTAGCATTTAATTGATAAGAACTAAAGCTAATATTAGATAACAAATAAATGGTCTGTTGCACAGGCATTTAATTAAACACCAAATTAATGCAGTAATGACCTACTGGAACTAACAGCCAGAAATGCTTTACTGCAGGCAAGCATCTGGAATGTTTCACCTTTTTTTTTTCTCCCTCTTCCCTCCTGTACAAATACATTGAAAAGACACACATTCATTTTTAATACTCAGTCTGGAGGGCTTCTGCTTTGTCCTTTACCCTGTCTGAAACCCTATCACTGGACACCAGACAACCTTTCCCGGTGCCTCTCTCCTGATAGGCATAGCAAACAAATGGTGAATTGGTGTTCCTTCCTCTTCCCCCTTCACACTGCCCTTCTGTGTCATTATCTAGTTAAAAGTTAGCCCTGTACCCCTCGGGTGATTACACACTGCCCGAAAGATTAATTGCAGACAGTACTTTGGATAATGGTCTCAGGTACGAAGCCTACCATGCCATGGAGAAGGTACAGGAATCAATATATTTCTTTATCTGTACGAGTCCATGTCTATAAAAGTGCTTTCAATCATACCCCAGAATATCTGAGAGGTTCAGGAGATTAACTCTGCTTGGACACACTCAAAAAGGTTTTAATCCAAGCCAAAATATGCGAGAGTCTTTGAGAGGACCTCAGCCGTGGCTTGTTGTCCTCTGCCATGCCAATGAAGTTGTACTACAAAGTAAACTTGTGGAGCTGTTATTTACTGTGTGCATATATATACATAAAAATACAGATCTATATGAGTTTCTGACTCTGCTGGCTCTGAACACTGAACCGAGCCAGGTCCACAGTCTCCCTGGCTGTCTCTGCAATCACTGGAGAGAGATATCCCCCTCCCTTCAGTGGCTGGTGGAAATGCTGGGTGAGCTACACCTCTCCTGGCAGCGCTTTGCTCTCCCCATGGGACTGGCAAGTCCTGTGTCCCTGTCTCAGCTAATTACCAATATTTATAGTAGATGTGTCTGTCTTTCCATAACAGCCTATCAGTTTTATGACTGTTAAAGCAGATTTGTGCTCTAGAGATCCAACTTCTAGGCCAGTCTTGTCCCAGTTTCAAGCCTTTCTAGTTTCTGCTCTTAACAAAATGGAGATCCCCATGTGGAACAAGTACATTCTTCTGCAACATCATTTGAGTTCAAACACGCATGCAAGAGTATGAGGTAAGAACTGAGGCAAACACAGCTTCAGCTGTTATCTCACCAATTATGGTCTAAATGACAGAGGAAGTGAGGGGACAAGTATTTGTTTTCCCCCTCTTCACACAGGACTTGGTGCTAGTCAGAGGCATAGATTATTCTAAGGTCTTGAAGCAAAACTCAGTATCTCACAGCAGCACAGAGGATGTGAGCCATATCTACCCAAGCACATTACTCGATAGAGTGCATTTTCCTATCAGAAGGGATTTTCTACCTCCAGGTTTTACTTCGTTATTTATCCATGGGCTTCACAGGCTGGGATAGAAAGAGAATCAATCTTACATTCAGTATCTCTGGTATGCCCATCTTCAGATTTTTAATTCATCAGGCTAAACTGAAAAAAATATTCATATAATACTCATTGTAATGCGCTCCCACCTCTGAAAAAAAGCAGTTTTGGAGCAGGACTTTAGAAATCTGTTCTACAAATCTACATTATGCCAAGTGACTAAGATTTGTTCTATTATCAATAGAATACTAGTCAAAACAGCCAATGAAGTCTAGAATAGCATTAATTTCATCTTAAAACACAGACTTGTACTTGTAGAACAGGATAATGTCCTAGACTCCATTCTCTATACTGATTAGTTCTTCACTGCCCATGGCTTAGACTGGAAACCTGAAATCAAGTGAATTTATCACAAACTTGGTACTAGCATAATAGTTATCATGGTAATAACAATAATCATAGTAATAATAATAATCACAACAACTGCAGAGAAATTGAGGAGATTTGTAATGGTCCTGATGATTCACTAGGTGCCTGAATGCTGAATGAATCTTCCAGCTTGTGTCTGGGCATTAAGTGTCACCAGAGTCATTGTTTTTTGGATCAGGGATAAATCTGAGACCTTTCCTTGCCATTACAGGCTCTTATCATTTTATAAGAAATAAGGGTTGACCTCAGGGTCTTTGCCACAAGACAAAGGGGAACTATAATTTAGTTACTTAAATTTCTCTTGCAGCTTCCAGTACAGATCTTCTTTTCGTATCCTCCACAGTTAGGAACTAGCACCACCCATCGAAAAAGCAGTTTTTGTGTGCTGTATAGAAAGCAGCAATTTTTAAAGACTTTGATGTTAAATGCATACACAAACACGTCCATGGAAATCTATGATTACTCACACACTCTTCAGGCAAATTCCATTCCCGTTTATAGTCACTGAGTCTTACTGTGATCACTTTGATGCTTGGCTTGAGAGCATTTATACTGATATAAGTAATGTGAAAACTCCTGAAGGAGGAGAAAATTCTCTTTTTTTTTCTCAGGCAATAGATAAGGTGCTAGCTACACCTGCTCTAAACCAAAGTACAGGTAACACCTCCCATCAGAGCACTGAACAGTACTAATTAGTTCATTAAGCATCCCAGCATCCCTGCGGGGTAGGTATGTATTTTATTATCCCCAAGTTAGCAGGCAGGTAGAGTTGACTACCTCAAAGACACACTTATGGTAAATGAAGGAACTCTAACGCCCATTCCCTTGTTCTACTGGGTAAACAGGCAATAGTTCAAGGCAGCCTTAGTTCCATGTCCCATTATCTTTGTTGTTTTCTGTGTGTCACGTGGTAATGCAATAATAATGTACGAAGACACTTTTTCCAGTGGTGAAAATAAGCATTGTTAAAACTAGATAGCTTTCTGTTATAATAAATGCAAGATTGTTGAATATTTGGGCCCTCTATTAGCAGCCCCCTTCGTCCCCCATGCTCACACACCTTTTCCTGAAAGGTTTGAAGGAAAGTGTGGTGTGACTTTGAGAACAAACCCGAGCCTTTCCAATGCAGCCTGCATTGTACACATGTGTACACAGTATATGAGCTGGTGCTACTAGGGATAAGGCATCTGGAATATCAAGTTCAGATGGCTCAGAACCAGATTGAGCTCATAAAATGAACATTACCACAGCCACAAAACTAACCGAGGTAATCATGTACTATTTAGACAAGCAGCAGCATTGCCCTTTGTGAAGGGCTTTGGAATGTGCAAGTCGAGTGTATGGTTGCATAAAGACTGGGGATATTACACCCAGAGAAATCCTCAGAAGACAACAGCATCATTAACTATTTACATTGTGACTCTACCCATTTTCACATTTGACAAACAGTTTAATTTCAAGGAGGAAAAACAAAAATAAAAAATAAGACAAACACACAAAAATGCAAAGAGGGAAAGAAGAAAGCTGTGCATCAACAAAGGCAGTTCAGAAATGAAAAGCAGGCAAGATGTCAAGCACCTCGAAGGAGAGAGATGGGAAATAAAAGGTTCTGCTGCTTTCCCTATTCACTCACTTTCATTTGGGATAAATCGTGACTATTTATCAAATTTAGAATTCATTAAAATGTGTCATTAATTTGAAGACATGCACAGAGAAACAAAGAGCCTTAAACTCTCATCCCCTTTCTTCACAGTGAATTGAGCAGTCACTTTCAGCAATGGCAACAGTCAATTTTTCCCATATATGAGCAGTATATATCACACCCAAAATATCCAAGTAATTGTTAGATTGAGTGTTTGTGGTATACAAAATTAGCCCAGTGCATAATTTGGTCTTTGTGTGACTCAGCTGCTACTTCCTTGACCAGACAAGGTTCATAATGTAGCAATTGTTTGAAAAGGCTGAGGGTCTAGAAAGCTGATGTGATTTTCCTGACTGGTTTAAGAGGCTCAGGAATACGTACTGAGCAACTGACAACAGCTAACGTATGAAACACAAAATGCCTCAGCAATTTCAGCCATTTCAGCTAAGGTCAGAAGACTCCTGAGTAAAAGCAGTCTTCTTAGACATGAGCTGTAGAGAGCCAAGGCAATCCGTTGTGTTCCTTTCTGTGTCAGACTAAGGTGAGAATATTTTTTTTTTTACATGAGCAATTGTTAGAGCTACCCAGACAATCTGCTGGGCTCCCCAAACCTTTATGCAGATCTGCCATGCAAATACAGAGCTAGGATGAGAGGAAACAGAGTAAAGTTGCACCAGGTGAGGTTTAGATTGGATATTAGGAAACATGTCTTCACTGGAAGTGTTGTCCAGCCGTCTCACAAGCTGCCCATGGCAGTGGTGGAGTTACCATCCCTGGAGGCGTTCAAAAGATTTAAAAGGGTGTGATGCTTGGGGGCATGGGTTAGTGGTGGGCTTGGCAGTGCTGGGTTAGTGGATGGGCTTGATGATCTTAGAGGTCTTTTCCAATCCCAATTATCCTATGATTTTAATTAGATAATGTGTAGATCTGAGGAGTAAGCTTCTCAGGGCTGTAGGGTAGCTCAGACACATCTAATGACAGCACGAAACTGTGACCAAGGAGGCAGCATTTTTTTTTTAATCAACTCAACAGAACACTTTGCCAAGCATTCAAATACTATTTTCTTATAGACAGGGTTTCTCTAGGGAATAATGTCTTCATTGTGTGAGAGGGATAGTTCCCAGTGTCTTTGGTAGATCACAAAAATTTTCACAGCTGCCAAGTTATATAGCATCATGCTTCAGTCTCGTCAGTTGGGGATAATATGCAAACATCTCCTTATCCATATTTTAAGGATGAAGGTATGAATAAAAATGTAAGCTGTTATGTCAGTCTGCTTTTAAATATATGATATATACACAAGAAAAGGAATTAAGGCAACACACTTCTTTAATTCTGTCCATTTTAGTATGTCATTAATTATTTTCCACTGCATTTTTCATTTTCAAAAGGAGAGTACCTGCTTAGCGAGCACTTATTAAATGCTCTCTTTTTAATTCATAAAGGAAAAACAGTCTCATATGTTTATTACATATTATTCAACTTTTATTTTGAAGACGGATTCATTTATTTCTTCCCAAGCTTTTCAGCAGTTCTCAACAATATACCATCTGTCTGCTTTGTAGGCATGAATATATTTAACTTCTCAACAAGACTAAAAATGTACTCTGTAGGTGGGGATATTGAGGCACAAAGCACTAAGTTGAAAAATACTATCTAATTTCGAGGGTGTGCTTTTTTTACAGGGATAATATGGCCCAGTCTTTTCTCTAAGTCCTTTGAGGATGGTCACAGTCATTTCTGAGAGCTTCTTATGCAACTCGACATCATCTGAGGTTGAGCTGCATTAGAAAAAGGATGAGCCAGCAGGTGTGGGTAAACCAGCACAGGTACTGGGGGCCAAAGATGAGCTGAAATGTGGCTCTGGGGTCATGGGCAGGGGTCGGATGAGGATCCTAACTGGGGCTGGTCTGGGCCATGAAAGCCTCTGACTATCCATAGGGCTCAAAACCAAGTTGTAACCATTCTTCCCATCCCTGTCTGCTTTTCAAACGCCCTTTACATGGTGAATTTCAGCCTGCTTCTTTTGTCTCTGTTCCTTGTTATTTTTAAAGTCTGTCTGTCCCAGACACCTGTCTCAGAGTCCCATACTCAAAGCCAGATTTCAGGCCCAGTTGCAACATCCTCTCCGTGCTCTTGATATCCTCCAGGCTGGCTTTGTGTTCTAATAGATTAAAATTCTCTGTCACACCAAAGCCCATAAAAATTGTTTTCTTCCTACCCACACAGACCAGCTGACTCTTCATGTCAACAAAATCTTTACTTCCCTTTTGACCTGTTTTTTTTTTT